>JABUQX010022695.1:45000-82500 GCA_015478945.1 Trachelipus rathkii
TGTCCGAGAGATATTTGATAATAAGTAATATTCTATCTTTCTCCTTTGAGATGTTTAGAGGGGAGAGAGAAAGAGCATCTATGATAAGATATTAGAGCCTGCATAGACTTCAATCTTCACTTCTCACTCGAAGCAGACGATGTATGAGAAACCCCTTCAGCACACAAAATGTGTTTAATGAAGCTGACTTACCTCGATCCTGTCAAACGAGGCTGATAAGCAAATGTTTTTATTATAGATGATTTGGTATAGTCACAACCAAGATACAAATTGAAGGATTATGGTAGCACAAAAATAGACTTTACTCATAACAATCAGAGTCAGCGTAGAGCACGAGGACACAGAGGCAAGTCTGCAAGAATATTATTGCCACGTTTATCGTATAATATCTGGCCCACAGACTAAGAAAATTAGCCTCTATATCGCCAAGTGATATCTCCCTCAGTAAGTGAAGCATTTATATTTTTAAATCACCCATCTTCAACCTGGAAAATATATATGATGATATTGATGCTTCTGATACAGGAGTAGATGTAGAAGACCTTAATACAAATTATACTCTACGCAATCTACGCAAAAGCGCTAATAATGGTCCTACGATGTGCTTGAGATAAATTATAAATCTTTAACACTCTATTCTACTCAATTCGACAAATAGCTTTGTAACTTATATATGAATGTTCACCCGTTTATAAATTAATGCAGCCAGCTATATTATATTGTAGCACATATATTATATATAATATAGATACATATATTATATATAAAGTTATAAATTCGTTATCACTTTGTGTTGTGAATAGTTGATAAAACTATCAATATGCCGATTAAGTTTTATAATAATTAAAATTAGTCGACTAACATAACACTCATTATAATATAGAGAATAATAATGTAAAATCTACTAGATAACCTATACTAACATACCTATACACTACTATCCTTAATAGTAAGTAAATCAATTAATCAAATATATTTAACTTGGAAAATTTTAACACAGAGTATTTAACATCATAGTAGTAAAGGTTAGAACGAACACATGCAATATATTCTAACAAAATTTAATAAATTATAAGAATAATAGTGGCAAATGGTATTGGATAAATGAAATAAAACGCTTTATATGCTCTAAATGCAATAAGCTAAATACAGTAAAATCGTTAGATATATAACAAAATTAAGAAAACAAAATGATACCAACATAATTTTCCGGGTGATGTAAGAGTTTAACCGCCCCCGGGGGTTATCTTAAAAGACATTCAAACTTATGTGAGTTGTGTTAGTTTAAACCCATCACGCGTAATTAAAGTAAACATCGGCAACAGATTCCTGACAAGAGTCAATGAGGAAACTTTGCGCGGCCTAGGCCTCCACAAAACTGGGCCTCAGTTGTTTATGTATTCACAAAAGTGAAGGTTAAAGAAATGAGATTTCTAATGTATATATGATATTATTACACAAACTATCAGTAGGCGCAATTCTCTTAAAAAATATATTATACTGTCTTCCTATCTGCTTATTGTCAATTATTATTAAAAAGATATTAAAAGAAATACTATTATCGAGAGAAAGAATCAGGATTATAATAAAAAATTTTCTTTGTCATTTCTATAGAAGACAAATAATTTTTATGCACGAGATCTACCTAAAGTAATTATCATACAAAGGATCGATAGGAACAGCACGAGAGAGACATAATCGTCTATGTCGAAGATGAATTATGTCGCAAATAAACTACTTAATCTATATTATCGCAGTTAAAACTCTATTCAGAATTCGTAATTAGATTATAATGAGCGCTTTAATGAAATTAGTGAATAGAATGATTTTTATACACATATCGCTAAAATAAAAATATTGGATTAAATTATCTTCCTTTCATAAAAATATATGTATAAAGGTTTTACGACAGGCTTTTGTAGAGATGAGTAAGTGATCACCATTTATATTGGATGTTGGTGATACGCGAACGTATTTTAACCTCTAATGTGTTCCACATTCGGCTATCCTCATCCTCGGTGAGCGCAAACGCTGAGATTGTGCGAGTAAAACAAAATAATATCCATCTCTTCAATGGAAGAGAAGATGTATAATGCTTTAAGGATAGAAAACAATCGGAAATACTACTATACGTAGTCGAACACCATTATCTTTATCCGGTTCAGTCACATCCATCTTTTGATGAGAAGATAAAATATATCTCAGTAGAATTATTCTTACTACAGTATGAATAAATAGAATGATATGAGAATAATGAACGACAAATTTGTTCCCCACAAAATAGTCCTGTTTATATATATATATATTATATATAGCGTTAGTTAAACTTTCCCCTGTTTATTATCTATATATATTTTCTTTTTTATATTATATATATTACAGGTCTTTCTTTTCAGACTCGTGTAAAACCTACATGGAAGCATCGGATTCGAAGAAGATAGATTCTTTAAGATTTCAACCTGGTGGACTTTCCCGTTAAGATGTATCTACACATTCAAGAGAATAAATAATGCTTCAAAGACAAGGAGAATGATATTTCGGACTTCGTTTTATAATTTTAATCTATTACGTTCATATGCCTTTTTAATAAAGAAATGTAGTCAGTAATTTTTATATCCTTATTTCTATTTCATATAAAATAATCTTGGAAAGTTCTTCTTAAAATTACAATAATCTTAACTATGATACAGAATGCTTGAGATATATATTTGTACAAAGTTTCATCAAATAAAATATATGAGTCTTAACAATATAAAAGATTTGAGTGGGAGAGATGTAAGTAAGGTCGGTTGTGTTTACCTGAATGACAGCCAGAGAAGATATTACTATACTTCAGTAATATAAAATTAGATTATGGAAATTCTTCACTTGCTTTTATTTCAAATAAGAATCAATAAAATATTTCAATCATTTACAAAAAAAGAGATGCAAGACTTGATAATCTAACCTTGTAGAAATCGAGGAGAATAATAAATGTCACTTCACGACATTAATAGAAACGAGATATGATGCTAATATTTACAATCGTAAATATTGATTTGGCTGCATGGATAAATAATAAACACTTCATGGAATTACAAAATAAACACAAAACATAGGCTCGGAGTACAATATTCCCACTCCGCTAGAGCCTGCACAAAACACGACCTACTCTCACAACACTCAAGAAAGGACTCCCTCATACTATGCGCTACGGTACTCTTATACATTCATAGCGGCGCACAGCACCTTACACTTTACTACAAAATACTATTACTACATCGACGTTTGTTTTACTTACTCTGGAACGATGAGATATATCTATATATATATATATATATATATATATATATATATATATATATATAATATATAATATATAAATATATTATATATAATTATATAATATATTATATTAAATCGGGAAATATATATATATATATTATAATATATATATATATATTTATAATATATATTATATATTATATATATATATATATATTAATATATATATATATATATATATATTATATATATATATAAATATATATTATATAATATATTATATAATTATATAATATATATTATATATATATTAATACTTATATATATATATAAGGGGTGTACCGGAACTGGAAATTTTCAGTTCTAACTGTACCCCGAATAAGTTAGAATCACGGAAAAAATTTTGTAAGAGAAAATGCAGTAATATATCTTCATTTTCCAATTAACTATTAAGAAAATGTAAAAATAAAAAAAAAATTTATTCTCTTTCAACATATAAAATCTTATATTTAGCATATCGCCCTTCATGAACATATTGAAAATCATCATTCGAAGAGAATATCTGGAATCCAAAATATTTTAATACTAAAAGGGAGAGTCTTGCATTTTCTAGAACAGGGAAACCACAAAGAGCAATAGATCCAAGCCGTGAAATAGTGAGTTTTGACGAGAGTTTCTCATCCAAAAAGATTTGGCATATCAATTGACCCCAAATCACAGACAATAATGAATTTTATCGCAATGAGTAAGCAGCCTTCACAGTCACATAAGAAAGAAAGGATTCCATAGAACTATTTCCCATCTTCAATCCAAATATCTTAATTCTTAGTAAAATTTTTGTAGAGTAAATGTTACCAACTTTACAGGGAATTGAGATCAGCAGTATTCGAGAAGTTATCTAGGCTGATCAGATATCATTTACCACAGATATATAAAGAGCTAAATAATTAAACGACTCAATTTATTTCTTTAACTGCACTCCTGGCTTACCAGCGAGTTAAAAAAAATGGAGGGCTGTGTACTCCATTGCAGTATTTCCCGGTTTCATTCTGGAAATAATCCTATGGTTTTGAAGTTACGATGAAATTTGAGAAAATTATCCTTACCTAACATTAATTCCATTTGAATTCACTTATTACGAGATGGTATAGGCATTAATAACATGAAACTTGGAACTGCTTTAGCAGAGGATACACAATTTTTCTTGTTTTATTCTAAATATACTTCAATTTATATAAGATGCTATTATAGTTTCACAAAGAAAGTTAAGTATAATTATTGATTAATAAATGTAAGGAAATTTTAGTCACTACATTTTCAATCATTCCTACAGTATTTTTAAATCTGTAATGAACTTAAAGATATACGAAGAGATCATGTGATACCATCATTGAATGCCTACTTAATGTCAATCCAAGAAGCACATATTTGATTTCTAAGTAAAGGAATATGCTAATATGGTTATGAAAAGACCCTGCCAAGTTTTAGACATTGAGAAAGAAGAATCTCAGTTCGTTAATGACTTTGAGAATTACTCATGCGTAGATTTGAAATTGGCAAATGACCATTTGAAAAAATTCTATACAAACGTTATCGTGAGCAACACACAATTATATTCATCCATGGTTACGTAGAAACTATAGGACATCAATTATTCATCATTTATTTCTACATATTTGAGCTTCCAACCATATACTCATCATAAACTCTGAGGACGACAGCAGAGATATAAAGAAGAGTCTGAAAGAAGTGGAATTTAAGAAGTTTAGGAGTTTAATAGACTATAATAGAGGAAGAGAATAGGATTCAATCAAGACTAATGTAATCATAGCAAGATTTAATGTATTTATTATTAAGTGCGTATAGATTAAGACCCAAATATATAACTCACTTAGGATACTTATTTTATTAATTTTTCTAATGATAAATTAGTAAGAATTGTAAGTTAGAAAAATGGATGCTTTGAAGAAATGATGCAAATAATTGAAGGTATAAGAAAGAATGATAATAGTAGTTAATATAGTACACAAGAATAAGGGTTATTCATGAGCATGATGTCATTTTCAGTAAAAACTAATATAAGAGTAGCTATATAATTACAATATAAATTAGATTTATAGCCAAGATTATAACCTAACAAAAATTCAACCAGGAAATTAAAGAAAAGAAATTACTTATAGCATGTAAAGTATATTTTAACGTCTGTCTAATACAGTTCTTGAAGAAAGTGAAGTGACCGAGACTGATCATGTTATATAGATTGAGTACAAAAAGGTAACAGATAGAATAAGAGAAAATATCAAGGAGAGCACTCTTACATATACATGTGTCGAATTCATTATATAGGAAATTGTGAATATATTTTAATTGTTCTAACCACACACCTTTTTTATATTCATGTATTATAAGAGATAAAAAGGATTTCCTGATTAGTTAAGTGGAAAGGATGAATGGTAAATTCCCAAACATAGCAGTACTACCCAAAAATTAGCTCCCGCTTTATCAGTCTGGCCTCGCACTCTTCAATACCGCGAGCATTATTTTTCTAAATATACATGTAATATAAGACAAAGAAAAGTTTCATAATCATGTTTGGGTAAAGAACTAATCGTTAAACTTCGCCCATATAGTGAGAGGCTTCAGAGACCTTTTGTCTTATTATGTACACTAACAATTACGAGTCTAATATATTTCCTGATGTATAACTTTAAAAACTAAAACACGTCTATAGTAATATAATACACTTATTTACTTAATCATACATATAATATATATATATGTAACTTTATTATGTTATATATTTATATTTATTTCAAAATCTTGATTGTAAAATAAAATAATAAAAAAAATGGATAATATAAAACGCAATTGGCCCCTAATAGACTAAGAGCTTTTTTCAATACTTTATTCTAGATTAAGTAGATATTTAAAAAAATAATTGTAGCTTCATCAACTTTTATACCTTGAGGAACGGATATTAACGAAACATATAGAGCCAATTAAATAATATTAAATATTAATAGTATATATAATATATATATATATATATAATAAGCTTATATTATATATATTATATATATATAATAATTTATATATCTATATTATTAATATATAATAATATATATATTATATATAATATTATTAATAATAAATTAATATTTAAATTATATTAAAATTATATATATATATATAAATTTTTAAAATAATCATAAATATATAGTATATAATAATATAATATATATATATATTATATAATATTAATATATATATATTATATATATATAATAATAATATTATATATATATATTTATAGTAATTTATAAGTATATGGATATAGATTAGATAGATAGATTAATATGAATAGATATAGATATGAGATAGATAATAAGTGAATAAGAAAGGTAGTATGTATTGAGATAATAGTATTATATTTGTATAGTATTAACGTTAAACGTTAGATCGAATAAGATGTAAAGATTAAGTGGGCTTATAGTATTAATCGGATAGATATTTATAAGATCTAAGATAGATTAAGATTATAATAGATTCTAGATATGAAATATAGATATGAATATTAATAAGAATCTATAGATAATATAGAGTATAAGTAAGAAGATGTAGATAGAAGGATGAAGATATAAGACGTAGTCAATATAGAGTAAAGAAGAGAGAGAGATATATATGAGAGAGAGTAGAGTAAATGTAGAGATTGGAGGAAACTATATTATAGAATATTTGAATTTAACTATAGTTGATATCTTAATAATCCTATATATATTCGAGGAATTATGAAATAAGACATATTATGTTTATGTACAATAACTGTCACCGCAACGGAATAATTATGAAACTAACTAACTTGGTACTGGATACTACCAGCATCGCACAGACCGTAGAATTGGCTATATTTTGTAAAGTGGCTATGGGTTATATAATAATCTCTTCCAGCAGTACGATTTTTTCTCAGAAGTAAATTAGTAATTCGGTTTCCGCCGGAATTTTTCAAAATGTTCGGCGCGTATACCAGGAAACGCTAGTATATAAGTGGTAAAACTATTCCCGGGAGGAGTGTAATTTCTCTCCAGCGCGATATGCCTACTTCGAATTCGATAAAAATTTGAAATTTCGGTATTTGAAAAAAAGCGGTTTTGTCCGGGAAATTCCGGTCAGCATATCGCAACCGCAACTGTTAGGATCTATAATATAGTTATATATATATATATAATAAATATATAGCTGATCCATAACGCGGAGTCCATTAATATTATTCACAATATCGTTAAACATTTTTCCTATATTACTCAACCTAAAATGTATAGGGCATTAATATAGTGTTATCTGTATATAAGTGTTCATGCAATCACAAATACAAATGTACCTTTCGAATTCAATATCACCAACTATAAAAATTGATGACGTTCTTTTTTTTCATTTAAAATATTCATAAACTAAATTAAATTGGTGATTAGTAATGATTATTAATAATAAAAATATATTAATATTATGCAATTTAATTCTTTAAATTAATAAATTTTTAATTATCCTTATTTCATATTAATTATAATATTAATATATTAATAATTTTATTAAATAAATTATATATAATTATATATTATATTATTATTAAATATAATTTAGTTTAGTTCATATCACTAACTGCAAGTTGATAAAAAAGTGTTTGTTGATATTGATGTTCAAATTCTTAAGTACTTTACTCCCAAACTACCAAAACCTTTGACCCATTGCACCGTACAGAATGGATGCGACTTAGGCGAAAGAAATATGGCCCGAGTTTTGCTGATGATCGAAGACACCATCACTATATATAGTATATTAAGGAGCTATCGCCTTTATAGATTATAATATTATACTAATATATTTATATATATATATATATATAATTATATATAATTATATATATTAAATATATATAATATTAATAATTGATATATATAATATATATATATAATTATATATATATTAATATATATAAAATATATATACTATATAATACCCAATCTGGAATTTTGCCTATAAAATTGTTTATTTTTATAAAAATATTATTAGTAAAAGTGTATAACCTTTTAAGCTCTTAAGCACTTATTATCACTTATCAAATATGTCTATAGAAGAAATTATTAAAAAAATTTACAAATGGTTAATCTACCGGTACTTATTATGCACTGTTATTATAACTACATTAAACAATAACTGCAAAACAACTTACTTTAGGATATTTCTTTAAATCTTCTAATAATACTTAGATCAAGATCTAGACCTATTACTCTAAAATTTCTTAATAAATTTCTTCAGAATGCTAGTATGATATATTTAGTGTTTCATTGACTTATGAGTCAAGACATAGCAAATAACTTCAAATCTATTAATGGTATATAATTAGATTATCTGTCCACCTCTGTCAGAATAAAATAGTTAGTTTGTCATGCGTTGTCAGAAGCTAAGATGAGTTACCTATCGATTGAGTTAACACATTATCAGAGTATATTTGAAGTTCTTATTAATATATACTTAAACTATTAGATAGCGCCCCTTAATATAAGTATAGTATTTACATATACTCAGTATATTATAAAAATGTTAAATAAATTAAAATATAATCAGCTTCGAACCTCTTATATATATAATATATCTCATATAATATACTAAAAATAAAATTTCAAAACTATATTTTTAAATTAAAAGTTCTAATGTGTAAACATATATACCATTACTTACCTATTATATGATATACCTGTACATCCATCACAAATATATAATATTTCTTCCAATTTACAATCTTATACTAAATATATAATAACTTTAAATGATCCTCTATATATGATTGTAACAGATCAGAAGAAATTTTTTTTACTTAGGATATACGGTAATTTTATTATATCTTTATCGATATAATCGTCTATATACCTATTTAGTATAAAAAGTAATATAGAATAAAACTTATTACTTTCAAAATTTTTCAACAAAGAATTAACTTAATGATAAAGATAGTAATACTAATATAAATAGTATAACAAAGATACTAATTGACAAGAAGTGTCAAATGAGTATTATTACAAGAAATGTATAGGATTTCTATGAGATGGTCAGCGCTTGTCCAATCTCTGTTTTTGCACAACGAATTTGGCGAATTAGTTTTTATTGATGTATACATTGGATAATCTTGAACCCACATGTGTCTTATAGTGAGTTATAAACTATATATAAAAACTTAGAGTTGGGAGAGAATATACCCAAAATATGCGTGATGCGTTGCAATCCTCGCTTACCTTATAAGGCCTGAGAATATTCACTATATTCTGCCTGATTAGATCAATTCTCGGATAGTGAAAATACATCTCTGATAACAAAAACATATATAGTGGTTATTTATTCATTTTCGTAGTTGGCATCGTATTATTTATTCTTTGTTTATTAATTTGAGCTGATACATAAATGAGTTAAACAATATTGTATAATCTTACTTATATAAATAATTCTATATATAATAATATATATAATACTGTATAATAAAAATATCTACTTATATATATATATACTATATATATATATTTTAACTAGGCTCACCTAAACATTACTCATAGCAATCAATATAATAAACTTTTGACCACAGTCCCAGACACACAGAATTTCGTACACTAACCAATAAAACTATAAAAAAAGAACAATCCAAATCCACTAAATCTATTAAAGAAGGTCATTATCAAAACTTCCTATCAGGAAGAAAAACCACCTCAAAATTCAAAGTTAACAACAAATGCACGCACAGTAAATTAATTTAAAGAATGGTGTAAAAAGGAGCAATCCTATCCCCACTCTCTTTCAATCCTACTTCGTGAAGTCGATCTAGTTCCCTCACCCAATAACTACATAAAACCACAAAACACACAACTAAGGTAACAAAACAGCAACAACCTCTAACACTGCTCTGATTACGACTAATATATTAATATTTATCTAACTATGATCAGGATGACACTCACTAATAGTCTTATTATTTTTTTCTAAGCACAATATATCAAAGCATAACCAGACATAATACAACAAAACTGCTAACAAAGCATCAGAAATGTAACTTATAACAATTATCGTCTGCATCACCACACAAAATCCTCCATCATTACTATTTATGGCACATACATACAGACACACACTCTCACATAGACTACCATCCCCAAATTGCGTCAATTCAGGTATTTAGATAGTTAGGAACAAAATTCGTTGCTCATGAAGCACATATTAAACTGTCTCGAGAGAGTTATGACTTTTAGTCACAACAAATCGCGTAAGGAGAAATAACATTTTCTAGAGAACCATAGGACTGGCACTATTGACATATCCAGAGTGTAAACATCGTGACCACTCAAGACACACACTCTCCATTTGTGAAGCGAACAATGAGTGACGCAATGATCCCAAACAAAGCTAACTCAGAATCTACACGATGCACCACTTACAGTACTTGTACTCACAACCTTACAATGACAAATATCACTAACTATAGACAAACACCTACAAAATCACTCAATTCTAAGCTAAAACACAAGAAAACAACATACACCTCTGTCACATTGTAACTCTCCAACCCATCAACCACAGACTAACAACCTCTAGCTTCCCCAGCCTTATCTTATAACAAACAATCCTAAGTAACATTCAACTCCAACAACACCTCATATTCCAAAAAATACACACACACACACAGACACCTACACAAAACAAATATTTAAATGAAATCGACAACAAACATATATTAAATGAATTCTCTTTCTATAACCATTCAATCACATTAAGCCAAACTTGCGACACTTCAAAAATAGGTTCAACATCAACCAGACTACCTCAAATATCTGCGCATTCAACCAGGCCCCGGAAACTGTTAATGTGAATATCACACACAAATATTTGACAATCTCATTACTCTTAAAGTCATTAATAGAAAAAAAAATTGATTCATTGTAAAAAAAATAAAAAAATAAAATAAAAAAACATTCATGACTGCTTTCCGCCATCATTTCCTTTTTGTTTACATCTTTCGTAAGAATAAAAGCTGCGTTTCCGACTGCAGCCCGGCGGGCACACAGGCGCATATCATCGTTTCCAGACCATGCAGATGAACGTTATTTGCTCGCCGAGATAGCGAGTTTACTCGTCTACACTATAGGCAGTAGGCTGACGGCGCCAGACAGGAAGAGTGAGCTCTCGCGAGTCGTGAACTGAGAGTCAGTGTTCTGTACGAGGTCGGACGTTTGTACGCAAGAAGATTGCCAGTATACTTAGACGGTTAACACATCGATATTTATATAGTGCATTGTCGGTATAGATATAGTGGCGTTACTTAGGGAACTGGACTGATATGAGTTGTACACACTTAATATCCTAAGTGTAGATGCTATGTATTATACAGTATCTCACTGTACATATAGGATGAATCTTATAATATGTGGCCGATACATAGCTTCTAGTGCTTCTTCGTATGCGAATTCCCGCTCGGAGATGACGGAGAAGAATGCATGACCAGACCCGAGAGTTGCACAAATGAATGTCGCTCTAGAGACAGATTATTATACATGTCGTTATGCCGTATTATTATGATACTCAGACGCTGGAACATTAGTCAGAGAGTGTGTGATGATACACTCGGCTTTCTGGTGTGCGAGAGCGTGAGAGGAAAAGTATAGGGAGGGTAGTAGGCGAACGATGAGTAGGTATTTACCGCGATATGTGATAGTGATAGAGAGAGTTGTATGTGAGCCACGAGACACGACGAGTACCTTTGGTTTAGAGGTTAATAGGTGGCATCGGATGTAAGACGCTTGTGGATCTTGAAACTAATCAGAGCAACCACACACATCATCACACACATATGTAAGGAAGGGTCTATACGTATTTGGGGATGTGACGGTCATTATTTAGAGGTGTTTAAGTCACGTAGAGATGTGATCACACACGCGGGCTTATTATTGAGAGGAGAGTTATATATGTGACCTCGCACTGATGATACATCGAGAGAGGCTATGTTGAAGGTGAGAGTGAGATGTGTATGTGTGGCTAACATACACACGGATAGTAGTCTATGTCCGAGATCGAGACACGCGTGTGAGAGTGAGCTGAATGTCTATCTAGTGTTGATGAGATGGGTAGGGCCGAGTGAGTGGATTGCAAGTATGTCAGAAGTCGCCACGATGAGCACACCTGTAAGTGTGTACAACACACGCATCGAAGGAAAGGGGGTACCACAGCACGAGACAGAGAGCGATGGGATGATAGTCATCTTAGACAATGGAGATGTGTGCTTAGGATGGAGGAGGGATGAGCGGTAGCACTGCACGTGTGAAGTCACCGCACACTGTATATGATATCTGAGAATACAACTTCCCATTATAAGGTGCAGATAGGTTCATAAGATGTGATAATATAAATGTAGTGAGAGCTGCAGAAATAGTATGATGATGATCACGACGTATCACACCGATGAGTGTCAGAAGGAGTTCTGGGTGAAGTATATTACAAGAGTCGCCTAATTTTATAAATGTCAGGTGTTAAATTACTACGATATCGGTGTTGTTATGTAAATGTTTATGTAAGGGATTTACCACTATTGGGGTTACAGAATGTTTACCACTTTCTATAAAAATTTAAACTCTAAACAAAGTCCAAACGACTCCATATGAAAGTGAGATTGACAACTCAGTATAGTAAATTTACCACACTAAAATTCGTAAAAACTACTGGGTAAGCTAAATGTACTAAAAAAGGTTAATATCTGCTTATTACTGTCTAATAGTTAAGATTTCTGCTACTAATTTCTCTGAAGTGATATATATATATATTATATATTATATATATATTATATATATATTGTGTATAATATTATATATATATAATATATTATATATATAATATATTATATATATATTATATAATATATATATATATAGTTTTTTATATATAATATATAATATATATATTATATATTACTAGTCTGTACTGATGTGTTAACTACGTATAGTTTATATATATATAGTAATATAATATATAATTATATATATATATATTGTTATAGTATATATATATATATATACTATATTTTATATATTATATAATATATATATATGTATATTATATATATATTATATATATATTATATATAATATAATATGTATATACATATATATATCTATATATTATATATATATAGTATTAATATACATATATATAATTATATTATTTTATATATATATATATATATATATATATATATAGTATATATATTATATACTATATATACTATATATATATGTCTATATAGTATATATGTCCTATATATTTTCAAAGTTAGGAAGAAAACTCAAATGCAAAAAATGACTGATTTTTTACATTGAATTTATATATATATATATATATATATAATATATATATATATCTAATATATATTTTAACATAATATATATTATATATATATATAATATATATATATATGTGTGTGTGTGTGTGTGTGTGTATTTAAGTGATTTAACTTTAATAGAAATAAAAAATTAAAATAAAACTAAATATATTATGAAGTTTTAAATATATTTTTTTTCAATTTTCAACAAACTATTGACATTGTAACCCGTAAGTCCGTAATTAACATCCTTTACTGTTGCTGCATAGTGTATTAATATAATTAATATTATTAATTATCTATGGTTGCTGTTTCAGTGTTTCCATTTTTAGATTTTGAACCCAGAGCTAGGGCCTAATGTTAAAAATTGAATATTAATGCCAGATGCAGACTAGTTATATATATTGTTTTTGTATAATGTCGTAAAATAAATATGTAAGGTCAGTATTTGAATATTGTCTACAATTTTAGCCCCCTTCTATAGCTCGAAAAATAAAAAAAATTGGCTAGAAGGGCTAGAAAAGGGGGTAGGGGTGCAAAGTCATACTAGAAGTGATCCGATTCCAATATAAACTAGCGGAATCGATTCAGCATCAGCGATTATATAGGAATCGATACCATATTCGGGGCATATTCCTTGAAAAATAAAAGTAGGCTAGAAGTGCTAGAAAAGGGGAGTAGGGGTAGAAAATCATGCTAGAAGTGCTCCGATTCCATTATAAACTAGAGGAATCTATTCTTTATACCTTAAAACATAGGAATCGACCCCATACTCGGGCCATCTAGCTCGAAAAAATACCGTGCTAGAAATATTGAACGGCAGATGAGGCTGTGACTTCATATCTAGCTCACGTCCCAAAATCAATAATTTTTCGGACTTATGCTAAAAATAACGTCACAGCCTCAGCTGCCGTTCAATCTTTCTAGCACAGTATTTTTTTCGAGCTAGATGATTCGAGTATGGGGTCGATTCCTATATAATCGATTTCCGTGATTTATAATAGAATCGGATCACTTAATTCTAGCATGATTTTGAACCCCTACCCCCCCTTTCTAGCTTTGTATATCCTACTTCAAGGAATGTGCCCGAGCTAGGTGTGGACTAGTATGTTCTGAGGTATGAGGAATCGATTCCGCTAGTTTATAATGGAATCGGAACACCCTGTGAGGTGCTAAAGGCTTTACCCCGTCTAGACTATTTTTATTTAGCTAGCTATGGACCCAAGTTAGATATGAAATTATGGGTAATGGAGGTTAGGGAATCGGTTTCGGTGGTGTTTGAGCTGCTCGTTTCAACCGTTGCGATTTTAGAAAGCATCGACGCGCGTTTTTGCGGTGTTCGTTACTCCGGGTCCGAAATACACCGCGTTTATACTTAAAAAATAGGTATCGGTTGCAGGATTCATTTCCAGTAGTTATTTTCCTTTCGGCGCAACCCCGGGTGGGTCCCAGCCTATGGGGGCGCGCCATATACCACCTGTCGCTGACAAACAAATAAACACACTGTCAAAGAGTCATTACATGGCGTAACCATCTGCTCTCTCGCGCGCCTTATTTAACATACCAAATATATTTTTTTTTGCCTATTTTTCCAAATTACGGCCAAGATGGCATCGAACTCCCATCATCTAAGCCCGAGTCTGGGATTATAACCACTATACCCCAAGCATTTATCACGTTCCCTACATATATTGAGCTTCCTTTTTAAAATAATAATAATAATGACAAAAGGCATTCGTTTTATCAGAACGCCAGAAAATCCGAGCTCAGAAAAAAATGACCAGCGATTGCCTTTTTCTTTCGTGAGTTTCAACATATACATAACACACGTACTTAATTTTAATTCATAAAAGGGTATATATATATATATAATATAATATATTATATATATTATATAATATATATATACTATTATATAAGGGTATATACACTATATAATATATAATAATATATTTATAGATATGATATATTATTATATATCTATAATATATATCTATATATAAATAATATTATATAATATAAATATTTTATATATATAATATATATATAAATATATATATATATATATATATATATATATATATATATATATATATATATATATATATATATATATATATATATATATGATATTATATAATATATATATAAATATAATACTATATATATATATATATATATATATATATAATAGTATATATATTATATATATATATATATATATCATATATTATATATATATATTAGTCTTGGCTCTTATCAGCAAAAATGTATATAGTTGAAACTAAGTTCAAGGAAATTTGATCTTAAAGACAATCTCTCTCACTCTGTTATGAATTTCAGGGAATGCACGAAAAAAAATCAAACGATTTAAATCAACCGATTTTTTTTTTTTATAAAAAATCATTACTTTTTTTTATTCAAATTTTTTATCCTAAATTACTAATTAATCCTTATTGTCACCTAATTAATGATAAGTATATTTCATCTATATAATAAGTAAATTCATCTCTTGTTTCAAATCATTTTTAATGAAGAAATAAAATTTGAACACTCAGAAATTATACAGTATACATATAATTTAAATAACTTAATTAAACTAAATAATAATTATATTTGCTAAAATTATTATTAATTAGGTAATAATTAGGATTTACTAATTTTATAAAAAAAAAATATTTTATGCTTAAAATCAAAAATCGTTTCTAAAAAAAAATAAATCACCAACCCTGTTGACTTAACTTATTATATAGAAGAAATATACTTATCATTAATTAGGTGACAATAAGGATTAATTAGTAATTTAGGAAAAAAAAATCTGACTAAAAGCTAAAAAAAATAAAGTAAAAAATCGGTTGATTTAAATAATGATTTTTTCGTGCCATCCCTGACACAAAAAAAATCAAAAAATTGATTTTTCGATTTTTCTAAAAAAAATCAACCCCGCTTCATAAATAAATAATCATGATTGTGTTTACAATATATATTTATTTTTTCACACATCAAAAGTCAAAGTATTAATAGATTTAAAAAAGAAAAAGGTTAGATAAAAAATTCGTATTTCCACCAGAGAAAAATATCAAATGCAACAGACGCGTGATTGCAGGCATTTTGAAAAGATTTTACGCTTAAATTTAAAGACGCTGCATTTTTATAAAATATACGGTACTATTAAAAGTAGAATTGCAGAACAACGATTTAAAAAAAACTGCACTAGAGCAAAATAATTTCTGTGGTTGAAAAAAGTATTAAAAAGACCAAGTAAACAAACAGCAGCGCTATTAGTCTAATTTAAAGATTTTACAAACTAGTTTCTTAAAATTCCGCTGCAAGGCGTCATTTAGTATTTTTAAAAAGGTCCGAGGTTGTGTTCTGACCAGTTTACTCAATTTCGTCATGCGACCCCAGTTACTTTGATCTTCATGGATATCGTTCGACCCTGTATTTATTATGCCTCACCTCTGGGTGGTTCCACAAAGGTAACTCTCCTTCTCTCTTAAGAGCGGCAACTACTTCTGAATCAGCAATCCCTCAAAGCTAAATGAAACCAGTACGACCGCTCATTTAGTAGCACAGATGACACATTTCCTAGCAGTAGGATGGGTCTTCTCCTTGCGTAAGACTTATTAAACAGGAGTCTAAAAACATTAAGGCAATAGTGAAAAATGTATTTGTACTTTTTTTTAATTTAAAATAAACTCTGAATACTTTAAAATAAGAAATCTGAAATAAAAATTTAAACTTTGGTTGTGTGGGAATGACTTCTATAATCTAAACAGTCTAGTTAAAAAAAAAAAAGGTAACTTCCATTTGCCAATCCAATTTAATACAGCATTTCATCAATAATGTCTAAAATAAAAATAATTTAAAGATATTTAAATAAAAATAGTAATAAAAACAAATGTTCAACTTTTTCAAAAAAAAAAAAATATTTTTTTAACCAACCAAAGTTTAATATACATATTTAAAATAATACTAATTTTAAGACGTATAAAACATCACAAAGAAATGTGGATAGTAAGAAAATGAGTTCGATATCATACATAAAAAAAGGAACCTAACACTAACCTCAATAATAATAATTATAATAATAATTTAGAAAGTTATCCGGCTTTGAATTACCCCCTAAAAAAAAACTATTCTTCTTTTCCCTTATCTTGTGCTCCTTGGCCATACAATTTTTTTTTAGTATATTAGTTTTGTTACATCATTAATTGTTAAAAAGTAAATAAATAAGATAAACATTAATGATTCAATTTCATCTTCCTCATCTTCTTCAGAGAAAAACTGGTCGCTGATTTCTCGATTACCTAAAAATTTAATAGCGTTCAATATGTGATCTGATACAAATTACAGAAAAAAAACTCCTGTTTCTATAAATTTGCTTTAAACAATTATTTTCATACCTGAAAGAGTGCTCTCTCCTTTCCCAGGATAATCATGACTAAGGTCTTCCTTCCATGCCAGAAATGCCTCTTCTTCAATTATCTCCAAATCGTAAAGGTTAACAAACCACCGGAGAAGCATCCCTGAAAAAAATATGTAAGGGGGGGAAAATTACCAATGGATTAACATACTTTGAATCGAATGTTCAAAATTAATTGATATTAATAAGACTAGTTTTTAGACTGATGGGTGTGAATTTATTGGCCCTGTTGGTCCATGTGAAGAAGGATCTCTCCATGCAGTAAGGGACGAGAATCCTGCAAATGATCGAAACATATTTAAAGCGTACATAGCCAAATCCCCCTTTAAAGCTTTTTTACTCTAATTTTTGGTTGAAAAGGATTAGTCATCAAACCTTTGTCTTATTCGCATTTTGGTGGTAAAAAGCAGAGTAGAGGCTCACCAAATTTCACCAAAGGTTGGGGAATTTCCAATCCAGATCCAATTGAAAGGCCGACACGGCGTTTGAGTGTGAAAGTCAAAGGTAGTTGGGAAAATAGGGAAAGGAACCAGACTTTACCAGCGGAGTACATATAAGATTGAGCATAGTGGTAAGTTCTGGGGTTAGAGAGCTGTCCAGAGAAAAGGATGAGATTGTGTATGCAAGCAAGGCGTGTCGCAGGAGCACCTCTCAATGGAGGTGGTATGCGACCGGAGAATTCAGAAGATAAGTGTCCGTTGTAATAGCGATAGTACAAAGAAAGTGAGAGAACAATTCTATGAAGAGAAAGACAGTGAGAAGAGTAGAGTTGATAAGACAAACCTCGATTCCACCTTCCTTCACCTTTTATGAGTGTGAGTGGAGGTGAGTGGAACTACTGCAGATTCCCAATACATTAAAATGTCTCTGAATCCTGAAATTACATTCTCATTCAAAAAGGTCATTAATATTGATCGTCTTTTGAAAGTGAGCACAAAAAAAATTTAATACTCAAATACGTCAACAACATATCAGAACACCAGATAATAGATACTGACGTAGTAAATTGGATACATTAGTGTCATAAAAATTTAATCCGTGTATCTAAAAAAATGAATGGAAAAAAACTCTGCACTTAAACCTAAAACGAAGAAAGTATTATAGCAATAATAATAATAATAATGATAATGATAATGATAATGATGATAATAATAATAATCATAATAATAATAATAATAATAATAATAATAATAATAATAATAATAATAGCGCAAATCAATATAGTATTTTTACATATCGAACTTTATGAACTGTTTTATATTAATTAAAGTATTTGAAAGTAATTTACTGCATTAGAAAATAAGGTAAAAACCAATGTAATAGATTGCATGAGCTTGTAGAGTAGTGGTTAGATCTTATATTATAAAGATAATTAATTAATCATATCTCATACTTGCTTATGGAAAATAGTGAAATTCTTAAAACAGAAGAAAACTAGTACCAATATACGAGTCTGAAAGAAAGGTTACAAGATTGTGGAGATCAATAGTGGGGAGGGGAGGATGATGATTATGTAAAGGGTCTTATTTGCGGCCACATTTGATATAACTTATAAGTATTGGACTTCAGTAATTTACGTCATCTAAGAATAACGTAAAAATAGATTGTTTGTCATGTTTTTTACTCTTTTTGTGCTAGAAATAGTTTTCTCTTAATTTCTAGTTAATCATTTATATTCAAAAAATACCTTTGGGAAATTATTAGAAAACGTGAACACCTGGAAGAGCATAAATGGCAATAACTTGTAACTTCGTATGGTCGTGCAGGAAAGCCTGAAGAACAGATTTTATCGGTCTAAAAGTTCCTCCTTTTCCAGCTCAGTAACAGACTTCCCTCAGATTAACTAGTAAAGGATTAGAATCAAGTGTCATTGTCGTTTCGTGGAAAATTTATAAATTTTAAGTATTTGGAAACATGATTATTTAATTTATTCAACTAAAAAGTTTATGTATTCTAGAACTATGCAATATGAAAGCATTTTAATCTACAATAATAACAAAATAAAAATAATAATAATAATAATAATAATAATAATAATAATAATAATAATAATAATAATAATAATAATAATAAAATAATAATAATAATATAATAATAATAATAATTTAATGAAAATTGAATATTTCGACAAAAACTAATGCTTAGATTTGATTGAAAATTTTCTACTGCAAAATAATTATTGTAATATAAATTTTCCACTCCTATTAAACAACTTACTGTTGCAACATATTTAACAATAACAGTAACTAAAGCGTTGATGAAACTAGCAGTGTGATGCTCAGGATCCAAGTTATCTTGATATACCTCTTATAAAAGACTTGAGGTGATGGGTCAGCTGTTGCTGATTCCCAAAGATCAGCTTGAATGCGCAACAAAGGATACAAAAAGATAGTTCTCTCTCTTCTAAAAGATCAGCAAGTTTTCTTTCGTTCATCCTTTTCCACAAGTAAATTCATTAAATTAACCGTTGATAATTATAATAATAATCATAATTATTATCATCATCATCTACCTCCTATCCCTATATTGGGGGTGAGGTGCATAGCATACACCGAAACTGAAAAGCAGAAGAACATGACACAAGTCAAAAAGAAAGCCCATTACCCCTGCAAGTGTGAACTCGTCACAATCAGAAAATCCACCCTAGAGGTTTCACGAAACTGCCACGGACCCTCACTGTGGTACCTCGTCAATATGAGGTCCATCCCCTGGGCAAAGCCCACAACCATACAACCTCACAAAACCCCGCCATTCACTACTGCTATGCACCTTTCTTCTCGCCTCTGCCAAACTCACATTCCTCTCCTTCAGGCATTCCTTTACCGACTCTATTTACTTTTTTTTCGATCTCCCAATCAGTCGATTAACTGCACACTCACCACTATACATCCAGTTAAGCAACAGACTATCATCCATCCCTTCCACATGACCAAACCACCTCCATGTACTCTCTTTTATTCTCTCATTTACGCCTTTTTTCACACCACACAACTCCCTAAGTAAGGTGATGGTAGTGAGTGAGGAGTTAGCGGTGTGAAATTATGTTGGATGGGGAGCAATTGGAACAAGTATACGAGTTTAAATATTTTGGTCACATGTTGAATGAAAAGGGAACTGATGATGCAGTGTAATAGGAAAGTTGTGATTGGTAGGAAGGTGGTTGGTGTAATAAAATCCTTGGTGAATACAAAGGGACTAAGTCTTGAGTGAGCTAGGGTTTTGCATGATGGTATGTTATTACGTATGTTAATGTATAGTAATGAAACTAAGGTGTGGAATAAGAGGTATAGCTCTAAAGTACAATCTGTTCAGATAGATAATTTTACTGTCGTGTTAGGTGTGAGAATTGATAAAATGAAAATGAACGTGTTAAGAGTTTATGGTGTGAAGAAAGACTTAAATAAGAGAATAAACGAGAGTACATTAAGATGGTTTGGTCACATGGAAAGGATGGATGATAGTCGATTAGTTAATAGTTAAGTGAATGGCTGGTTTTTGTGAGGGAGGGGGGGTATGGTTGCGGGCTTGTCCCTAAGGATGAACACTACATTAACGAGATACCACAGTGTGAGTTCGTCGAGTCTTGTGAGCTCCTGATGGATTTCCGTGCACGTTACGCACTCTAGCCTAGCCCACATCTAGTGGAAGTAAATGGAGATAAAGAAAGGAACCGAGAAACTCTACTCAAAAACCACAACACAATGTTTTATAGGGATATGAATTTTTAAAAGTGATTATACATTCAAAACACATTCTTTTTTTTACATTTTGCGGTAAAGAGTCTAAAGACTAAAGATTCAATAAAATAAATATCGATATTAATAATCATAAAGAGAGCTCTTAAACTATAAAGTTTAAAATATTAGATATACTTAAAAATCGATTAATTAATTACCTTGCTTTCATTATATGCAGTGATGAGCCATGTCTTGCCTTCATTCTTGTGAAGTGTCTGAAGAATAAGGAGAAAAAGAGGAAAATTATTTCCCCCTTCCAATGGCTCCATCACTTCAATAAGAGATAAAACACCACCGGCAATAAGAGGCCCAAGTAAGGATGCCAAATTAGATTTAACTCTGGGTACCTCATTGCCTAAGTCATCCAACTGATCCATTATCTAGAAAAAGAGCGAGGTTCAATTTTTACATCAGTAATATTCAAAAATTATATATAAAAAAGCACAAATTTCTTAATAGATATAACTTTAGTTTTAAATAATACAAAAATACACACCTGTTTGATTGCATCCATTAATTTATCAGTATTTAAAATTCCTTCAGACCGCACTAACCGTTTCAAAAAGTTGTGAACCATACTCAACTTTTGTATCTGAAAAATAAATTGACTTTTTATGATATAAAATCACTAAAATTTGCATCTCCCCTTCCAAAATGCTTGCATAGCACTGAAAAATTGCTTGGTGTGTGTTATTTACCAAATGTCAAATGCGGAATAATTACAAGTACAACTAATATGCAAAATTTTCATACTTTTTCCCATATCTATTTTAGGTAGTTAAAACTAGGTTTAGAAACAGCACAAAATTTAACAGAAGGATTAGACGAGGAGTTTTTGGGGGAAGTGTGTGGACATTAGATTCAACTTTGATTTTAAAACCAGTCCTTCATCTTATTTATTTATATATATATTCTTTTCTTTCTTTCTTTCTTCACCTTCCTCTTTGCCCCAAGATTGGGGGTAAGGTGCTGTACAAGCATCGGAAAAGAAAAGCAGTAGGAGAACATGACAAACGTCGAAAAGAAAGCCCAGCCTACGCCCCCTCTGCACCATTAATTAGCGAGAGCTCGTCACAGACAGAAAATCCAATTCTAGAGCATCATGGGACCGCGACGGACCCTCACTATGGTAAATCGTCACTGGGGGTTCATCCCTGGCCCAGGTGGGCCAACCATGCCCCCATACAAACCCCGCCATTCTCTCCTATCATGCACCTTATTCTCTCGCCTCTGCCAAACTCACATTTCTTCTCTCCTTCAGACATTCAAGGTTCACCGACTCAATCCACTTCCTCTTCGGTCTCCCAGCCGGTCGGTTCCCAACACACTCTCCACTATACATCCGCTTAACTAACCGGCTATCATTCATCCTTTCCACATGACCAAACCATCTCAACATACTTTCATTTATTCTCTCATTTACCCCTTTCTTCACACCACACAACTCTCTAATACGTTCATTCCTCTCTTTATCAATTCTTCTCACACCTAGCACACCCCTAAGATTGTCCATCTGAACACATTGAACTTTAGATCTATACTTCTTATTCCAGACCATAGTCTCACTACCATACAATAACACAGGTAACAACATACCCTCATGTAAGACTCTAGCGCACTCAAGACTTAGTCCCTTTACATTCACCAACGATTTAATTGCACCAGCAACCTTCCTGCCATTCACAACTTTCCTACTACACTCTGCATCATCCGTTCCCTTCTCATCCAACACATACCCTAAATATTTAAACTCAGACACTTGCTCCAGCTGCTCACCATCTAACATAACTTCACACTGAGGACTGTCCTCACTCACAACCATAACCTTACTCTTATCTACGTTTACTTTCAAACCCCTCTTTTTACATACCCTGCCAAATCTCTCTACCAATCCTCTCAAACTTTCTTCAGATTCGCCACACAGAACCAAATCATCCGCATATAATAGGTAGGGCACCCTCCACTCATCTCCATTCTCCATCATTCTAACAATCTCCATATCCTGCCATCCCCACCTCGAATTCTTTCATAACCCCATCCATATACAAATTAAATAACCAAGGAGACATAACACAACCCTGTCTCACTCCGCTATTAATCCTAAACCAATCACCATTGACACCATTTATTCTTACACACGCTTCACTATCGTCATACATACATACTTTTGATTCCATTCAGAAGCCTACCACCAACACCATATATAACTAATACCTGCCATAAAGCTTCCCTATTTACTCTATCATACGCCTGTTGTAAATCCATAAAACCTAAATATAATTTATTCTTTTTCTCCCTCATTTTCTCAATCATTTGTTTCAATGTAAAGATTTGATCCACACATCCTCTACCACTCCTAAACGCACCTTGTTCTTCACCAATCAGTCCCTAGCCACTCGACCCACTTCCTTTTCTAACAAAATACCAGCATATACCTTCCCTACAACACTCAATAAACTTATTCCCCTATAATTTCTACAGTTCCCCTTTTCTCCCTTACCCTTATATAAGGGTACTATTACCGCTCTCCTCCAATCCCTTGGAACTATACCCTCCATAAACGCTTTATTACACAACTTCCAAATCCAGTCAATCACCATCTCGCCTCCACTCTTGATCATTTCACTAGTAATTTCATCTATACCTGCAGATTTACCATTCTTCAACTTTCTCACTCTACCCATTACCTCCTCCTTACTAATAACCTCATCCCCAAAATACCTATTCCTTCTTGCACCATCAAAACCACACACATTCACTAACACCATCATTACTGTTAATATTGTGCAGATTTTCGAAGTGTTCTTTCCACACTCCCCTCACATCCATTTCATCAGTTACAAAAGCACCATCCCTATTCATTATTTTAAGCAGATTCCCCTTATTCTCATTCTTAACCTTTCGCGCTTCCTTCCAGAAGAGCTTCCTATTCCCTTGTATGTCCTCATTCATCCTCCTTCCAAACTGTTCATTTACCTCTTGTTTTCTCCTACGTATGCACCTTTTAGTATTTCTTTTTTCCTCCTTATATAATTCCAAGCATCTTTTCTTTTGAAACTTCATCATTTGCTTTTAGTACATTCAACCACGCTTCTTTTTTACCTTTAACCGCTTTCATCACCTCTTCATTCCACCATTCGCTGTTAACACTTTACTTCCTACTTTTAGCACATCCACACACTTCCCTGCACTGCTGGTCATATGCTTTTTCTATTTGAGTCCTGTAGGGTGGTACTAAAATGGACCGTAGTCCAATATCCCCTTGTTACTACTAGCGAGCGCTCTTACATACTTATCCTTATTGTCTTGTTCACTTAACTTCTCACTCTTAATTTTACCTACTTCCTTTCGTATCACCTTCCTCTCCATCCAAGCCCCACTAACTTAATTTTTACATAAAACAACATAATGATCCGATAATCCCATTCCTAACCCCCTCACTGATTTAACATCCAAACACATACTTCAACATCTCCTTCACCAACACAAAATCAATCATACTTTTCACTTCGATACCATCTCTACCTACACCAACTCTAGTATTTAAAGAAAGTATTACTTACACACATACCTCTCTCTTCACAGAAATCAATCACCTTCCTACCATTCTCATTTTCTCCCGCCACCCCAAAACCACCTGTTATACCATCCCTTTTTTGATCACCTATCCAACCATTCAGGTCCCCCAACACTATCAATCTGAAGCTCCTACTCACCCCATCCAAAACATCATTCAGATTATCCCAGAAAATCCCTCTCTTCAACATTACACTCAGATGGACCATATGTCACAACCACATACCTTGACCTTTTCAAACTTAAATTTAACCATTAGAATTCTACTATAGCTCTGTGCCACAAAGGTCACCCATAGCTTTGAACCACAGGTCACTCATCAAAATTGTAACTCCTTCTTCTCCCTCTCATTCTCTTCCACACCCGCACGCACACATTTCACATCACATCACAATTCACTCAATTTCACCCCTTTCCTTTCATCTTGTTTCAGTCACAGCGAGCAAATCAAATTTTGTCCACTCTAAAATACATCCATAACCTCTCTCCTCAACATTTATTCCTCTGGACATTCCATGTACCCATTCGATTCATACAATTTCGCCGATGAAAATTTGAAGGTCGTTTACGGCGATCACGACCATCTCCGAGGCATGCATCACATTCCTAGCAAGAGATAGGTGGTAGTGGGCAGCCAACCCAACTACCACCGCCCCTTAGTCGTTTACGACACGCAGGACATACGATGTGGGCAATTCTTTCTCCCCCGCACACAGGGATATGAGTAGGGATGTTTGTAAGGTGTTATCTAGAAGTGGGGTGTGTACTTTAATCATGTGTATATGATATGTGGATAAATGGTGGTTAGTAATATGTTGCCTGGAGGATGAGTGTGTAAAGAATATGAACGCAAAAGAGAAAGACGCACCATTAAAAATTGAGGTAATTTCATCGCTTTGAGTATGCGTGTACTCTCTCTTATATATATATATATATATATATATATATATATATATATATATATATATATATATATATATATATATATATATATATATTGTTTATATAGTTGTATATATATAGAAGATATAGTTATATATATATATATATATATATATATATATATATATATATATATATATATATATATATATATATATATATATATATATATATATATATATATATATATATATATATATATATATATATATAGAGAGAGAGAGAGAGAGAGAGAGAGAGAGAGAGAGAGAGAGAGAGAGAGAGAGTGTGAGAGGATTGGTAGAGAGATTTGGCAGGGTGTGTAAAAGGAGGGGCTTGAAAGTAAACGTGATAAGAGGTTATGGTTGTGAGTGAGGACACCCCTGTGAAGTTATGTTAGATGGTGAGCAGCTGGAACAAGTGTCTGAGTTTAAATATTTAGGGTATGTGTTGGATGAGAAGGGAACGGACGATGCAGAGTGTAGTAGGAAAGTTGTGAATGGCAGGAAGGTGGCTGGTGCAATTAAATCGTTGGTGAATGTAAAGGGACTAAGTCTTGAGTGTGCTAGGGTCTTACATGAGGGTATGTTGTTACCTGTGTTATTGTATGGTAGTGAGACTATGGTCTGGAATAAGAAGTTTAGATCTAAAGTTCAATGTGTTCAGATGGACAATCTTAGGGGTGTGCTAGGTGTGAGAAGAATTGATAAAGAGAGGAATGAACGTATTAGAGAGTGGTGTGGTGTGAAGAAAGGGGTAAATGAGAGAATAAATGAAAGTATGTTGAGATAGTTTGGTCATGTGGAAAGGATGGAATGATAGTCGGTTGGTTAAGCGGATGTATAGTGGTGGAGTGTGTTGGGAACCGACCGGCTGGGAGACCCAAGGAGGAAGTGGATTGAGTCGGTGAACGAACGTCTGAAGGAGAGAAACTTGTTTGGTAGAGGCGAAAAATAAAGGTGCATGATAGAGAGAATGGCGGGGGTTTTGTATGGGGGAGCATGGTTGTGGCCTTAACCTGGGCCAAGGGATGAACTCACACATTGATGATTTACCATAGTGAGGGTCCTTCGTGGCAGTCCCATGAGGCTCTAGGGTGGATTTTCTGTCTGTGACGAGCTCACTAAAGTAGTGTACAGAGGGGGCGGTAAGGCTGGCTTTCTTTCGACGTTTGTCATGCTCTCCTACTGCTACTGCTTTTCTTTCCGATGCTTGTACAGCATCTACCCCCAATCTTGGGCAAAGAGGAAGGTGAAGAAGAAAGAAAGATATGGAGTGTTGTTATTGCTATATATATATATATATATATATAATATATATATATATATATATATATATATATATATATATATATATATATATATATATATATATCATTATCTTCCTTTTTTCCCCAAGGTAAGGTGCGTGACATGCATCGGAAAAGAGTAGTAGTAGAAGAATATGATAAGTCGAAAAGAAAGCCCAGCCTTACCGCCCTTCTGTACCTATTAGTGAGAACTCATCGCAGTCAGAAAATCCACCCTAGAGCTTCAAGGGACCGCGACGGATCCTCACTATGGCATATCGTCAAGTGTAGGGTTCATCCCCTGGCCCAGGTGGGCCACAACAATCCCCTCAAAAAAACACGCTATTCACTCCTATTATGCACCTTTATTCTCGCCTCTGCCAAACTCACATTTCTCTCCTTCAGACATTCGTTTACTGACTCAATCCACTTTTTCTTCAGTCTCCCAGCCAGTAGATTCCCAACACACTCACCACTATACATCCGCTTAACCAACCGACTATCATTCATCCTTTCCACATGACCAAACCATCTCAACGTACTTTCATTTATTCTCTCATTTACTCCTTTTCTTCACACTCCACATAGCACTCTAATACTGTCTATTCCACATTTTATCAATTCTTTTCACACCTAACACGCCCCTAAGATTGTCCATCTGAACACAATGAACTTTAGATCTATACCTCTTATTCCAGACCATAGTCTCACTACTATACATTAAAACAGGTGACAACATACCCTCATGTAAGACCATAGCGCACTCAAGACTTAGCCCGTTTACATCCACCTTCCTACTACACTCTGTATCATCCGTTCCCTTTTCATCCAACATATATCCTAAATATTTAAACTCGGACACTTGTTCCAGTTGCTCACCATCCAACATAACTTCACACTGAGGACTGTCCTCACTCACAACCATAACCTTACTCTTATCTACTTTTACCTTCAAACCCTTCCTTTAACACACCTTGCCAAATCCCTCTACCAATCCTCTCAAACTCTCTTCAGATTCGCACACAAAACCAAATTATCCGCATATAATAGGTAGGGCACCATCCACTGCCATCCCACCTCTTAATTCTTTTATAACATCATCCATATACAAATTGAATAATCAAGGAGACAACACATCCCTGCCTCCCTCCACTATTGATATTAAACCAATCACTTTCAACTCCACTTATCTTACACACGTTTCACTAACGTCATACATACTTTTGATTCCATTCAGAAGCCTACTACCAACACCTGCCATAGTGCTTCCCTATTATTCCTATAATACGCCTGTTCCAAATCCATAAACCCTAAATACAATTTATTCTTCTCTCTCATTTGTTTCAATGCAATTTCAATGTAAAGATTTGATCCACACATCCTTACCACTTCTAAACGCACCTTGTTCTTCACCAGACAACATCTTACAGACACCACCCTTTATCGACATATAAACGTATACTTATATCCACTATATACATGCTTGTTCTTCCAGACAACACCCTTTCTGTATATATATATATATATATATATATATATATATATATATATATATATATATATATATATATATATATATATATATATATATATATACTATATATATATAAATATATATATATATAAAATTGTTATATATATATATATATATATATATACTACCATTTCTAAGAACTGATTGCAATATGAAATAAACAGCTTGACTTAAAAATTTGTCAGGGATTTTAATTCCCCTGTAACTCTCCACTACATCATTAACATTTTGTCCATTGTATAAAGATTCTAAGACATTGTGCAAACGCTTCAAGTATTCGTCTTTAGTCGGGCCCTGGAAAATAATGATTAAGAGTTAAGTAATAGATGCAAAGCATATATACAAAATTTAGTTTTTTTTAATTTTAATGTTATCCACCTTGTCCTTCTTGTTACTCTTAGATTTTTCACTGGAAGCCTGCTTAATTAAAATTGGCGGCTCTTTGTGCATAAGTGAAGGTGCAGGCTTTTGATTTGGGGGTTGAGGCTGAGGTGTAACAAACAGGTCTTGTGAAGCAGAATAATTGCCTTGTTGAGCACTTGTTGGCAATATGCCGGATACCTTTGTTTTGGGTAGCATCGAGGTTGTAGGTCGGAGAGAAAGTTCATCCCCTCCTGAAGGGTTAGTTGATCCTCGACTTTGGGTGAACATCTTCATAAAACGTGGGGGCAACTCCTTGTTAGCAGCTAAAAATAAATGATACAGAAAAATATTACACTACAGTAGGAACATTAGCATTACCCCCTCCTTCCACCATTTACTTAATACAGTCAGTTTAGATAATAAGCTTACCATTACTATAATTCGCCTGCTGATTATTTTGATTATTCTGGCGGTTAAAACTCTGGATATTGAAGTGTTTATTTTGATAGAAATTGTTGGACGTAAAATTCTGAAAATAAATTTATATTAGAAATGATTAAATGTAAAATTTTGATTGTATCATTTAAAAATATAGACTTGCACAGTGTTTCAAAACTAACCCCGCTAGACTGCTGACGCTGACGAAATCCGGCATCTCTATTATTTGGATTGGTAGAGTATCCATTCGTTTCATACGAAAATTTATCAGGCTGGGAAGATATAACACCAGGTCCAGTGCCTAAGGTTACAGCACCTAAAGGAGGCATGCCAAACACATCTTCCATTCCAGTTCGGGATCCACATCCCTTTGGAGAGAAATTTTTAAGTTACCTTCAAAATTTTATTTTAACTCTTTCCTCCATTGCAATTTTAACCAATTTAAAATTTATACAAAAAATGAAATTAATAAAAATTTAACATTAATTAAATGCTAACTTTTCTTCCTAAAATTAGAAACTAAGACAATAATTGACATTTACTTTGAATGTGCAATAGTGTAGTTTTATATGAATGAACTATTCAAAGGAAAATAAAATTCAGTCAAGGGCCAGAAATGAAGGTAAAAGTTCTTTTATAATCCATGGTGACGAATTATAAAAATCACAATATCACAAATTAGGTAAATTTTAAGGTTGATGCCCAAAAAGCTGACCAAAAATCAAAACTGACTATAAATTGTAACCTAATTTAAGCCGTTTTCGTTTTTGCCTTTATTTGTGCTTACGAAATGTAAGAAATGCTCGAGTGCGTTCGTTTTTGTCAATACTCGTAGCGCAAAATCGTGACACAATGCTCACCGAAACGTAAGGATAATTTCTTTAGATTCTTAAGAGTTACTATTTTCGCTGCTTGCCGGAAATTCTAGGCACGTTCTTTACGAAAGAATTGCTCAGAACCGAAACAGGATGACGACGTGTAGGCCCGGTTTAAACTTGTCCATGAATCTTTCATGAGCACATATTAAAATTTACGCTTAAATCCAAACTATTTTTTTCCAAGGCCAAATCGATAAACCACTCACCTAGTTGCATCAGTCTATTTGTAATATGAACCATCTTTTGTATTCTTTCTTTTATATTTGAACACACATACTTTGAAAAAAAACAGCGATTCCCAATTTATAGTCCGTAGACAACAACAAGTGACTTTTATGAGGAATCGCGTTGTTCTATTCAACGACTTCCAGTGCATCTAGACTGGGTAAGCATTTCTTAGTGAGCGTAAGCACAAATGACAAAAACGAAAACGATCTTAATAATAAAATTTCTCTACTTATAGTTAAAAAAAAAAATTTTTGCAAATTTTTTAATGCATAGAATTTTTGTAATAATAATAATAATAATGCATTTTTAATATTACAGGAAATGTGCTTTAGACTAAAAAAGAAATTTCAGTATAAAAGTTACATTAGAGAAAAGGTTAGATTTTCAAATGGACACTTGCTTACATCATATTTTTTTTTATTTAGAATTGAGCACTTCCAAGTAAATGTGCAATTTTTTTTGTGATTTAAATGTAGTAGAGTATGAAAATTAATTTCAAATGTATTCTATTTTAATTTGAAAATATATTTAACATGCAACCCAAGTATATCTCAATTCCCCTACCTTTTGTATTTACAATAATTCTTACTTTGGCGTATATAAAGGAAAATGGTAAAAATAAAATAAAAAAGTAAACTCTTTGGAGACACACTACCGTTACTGTAAATTTATATCATAACTTCTAGAAATAAAAAGAACTTTGTATTTGCTCTTTCAAGTTAACCTTTACATAACAAATGTTCAAAAGTTAAAAAAAAAAAAAAAAAAAAAGTTTTCAGACAACTGTTCATCTTCTAATTGTTTTGAAAATTCTTAATCATGAGTTATATATATATATATTATATATATACTATATATATAATAATATATAATATATCTATTATAATTATAATAATATATAATATATATCATTATACTATATATATATATATATATATATATTCAATATAATAACATTGGTATCAATTGTCATATGGACTGGGCGTTATGAGAAGAGCAATTCCGAGGTGGGAGATGGCAAGGAAATGGTGTTTCAGAATGGATTGGAGAAATGGAGATGAGTCGAGGGTGACCTACCTACTATATTGCGTCGACATAGACCTTTGCGTTTCCTGTGGTCGCACGCGACATCTGCAACAGAACAGTTTTTGGAGAGGATGGAGAGAATTCTAGGCAGGGTGGTTATTAAAGGGAAGGGCATTGAAACACAACAGTAAGCCGTGGAATAAGAGAAGAATTATGATGGTTGTGAGTGGACCACTCCCTCAGGTGGTTTTAATGTAGCATGCAGGGGGCAGCTGGCGAACAAGTCATGTCTGAGTCTTATAAATATTTTAGCGGTATATGCTTGGAATGAGAAAAGGAGAACGAACGATGCCAGAGTTGTCAAGCTAATGGAAACGAGTTTGCGTGGTTAGGGCAGGAATGGTCTGCGTTGGTGCCAAATCGTACACATCCCAGTTGGGTGAAAATGATACGAAGGGACCTAAGTCATTGAGTCTGTGCATTACGCGGTTCTTTACCAGTCGAAGGGCTATGTTAGTACCGTGTGTTGACTTGTATAGTGAGTCGAACTATGGATCTGGAAATAAGAACGGACCTACTAGATCTAAGCTCAAGCTGTGTATCAGAATGGACCTAAATCTTAGGGCGTGTAAGCTCAGTGCTACGAGTGAAGACAGAGATTTACATAAGGAACGGAATGTATCGAACTAATCATATAGAAAGAGGTGCCACCTGTCGTGCATGTGAAAAAGGCAGGAGCATTAAGTGAAACAATTGAGATTCTATAAAGGATAAGCATCAAAATTGCAGAGCGAGTGGTGGTATGTATGGACAGTCCTCAGTACTGGGAAAAGGACCTCGTAGATAAGAACGCGCAGACGACACCCACAATGATAGAAGGTCGGTTGAGGTTAAGCGAGACAGATGTAAGTGCGAGCTGTGTTGGGAACCGACTCCGGGCTGGCAGAGGACCAAAATGAAAAAAAGATGGCATATGCAGAAACATACAGTCAGTTTAAACGAGGTTTGAGAGCAGGAATGTAACTGTGCACGCCTTGGTAGACACCCAGGTGCCGGAAGGATAGAAAGCTTGAATAATAATAACAGGAACAGTGAATGGACCGGACGGTGACGGCGAACCTGTGCACGAGGACGGGTAGGGCGCGCGTCATATGCGTCTGGCTGGCGAGAAGTGGTATTGGCCAAGGTGATAAACCCTTACTTCTTATTATGCCCTATCGTCGGAGGAGAGGGATCCACCTCCGCTAATGAAGACTTTCTGGATATCAGATCGGAGCAACACGATCTTTGCCGGTTCTGAGACTGCGCCATTGAACGCAGGTGTTCAAGACCGCCCAACTATTAATGACTTGTTGTCGACAAAACGGACCACGCAAGGTAAACCCTGAGGGGGCCGCCTTATAGGTAAGGCTGACGGGGAGGCTCTCTCTTTATCCCACTTCCGGACCGCCAAGGCACAGCGCGGTGATTGTCATGCATGTTCTTCTATCTACTGGTCTTTTCTTCCGCACTGCCCCGTCGCGCCACCATATACGTACCCCCACTTTCTTGGCCGCAAAACATTCTAGTTAACAACATAAGGCGAACGAGTATGAACAAATAGAAATGCAATGCAGAAAGCAAATAATATTACTAGATATAGGCCATCTATCGGCTTAATTACTATTATTAACTATCGCATTTATATATATACATCACCGTACTACCTAGCTACTGTTTAATATACCCATACTAGTATCATATAAAGTATACTAGTCCTCATAATATATATAAATATATTATATCCGTATATATTATTATACTTATTATATATATATTATGGCAGGTGTGTTAGTGATTTGGTGTTGGTGGAGGTTTACTGAACGCTGGAAAATTCAAAGACTGTTCACGTAGCGATACGTTAAGGCGGAGCGTGTTCATTCATGTAAAGAATTAATGGTGTCCAAAGTGCAATTGCTTTAGTATTAGAATCTGAAGAGAGTTTGAGGAGGATTGTAGAGAGATCTTGGCGCGTTGTGTGTTAAAAGGAGGGGTTGGTTTTGTAATCTGAAGAGGTAAACGATTAGAAAAAAGAAAGAGTAGGTGTGGTTCGTGATGTGAGGATAGTCCTCAGTGGTTTTGAGTTTATCGATATAGATGCCTGTGAGCAAGCTGTAACAAGTGTGACTGAGTTTTTAAAGTATTTAGGGTATAAATGTATGTGGATGAGAAGGGAACGGATGATGCAGGTGCTAGTAAGGAAAGTTGAATGTAAGGAAGAGTGGGTGATCGTCGTGCAGCAATTAAATCTGTGCGTGAAGTAGTAAAGGGTAACTAAGTCTTAAGATCGCGGCGTAGGGTCTTACATGGCAGCGGTATTTTACTGTATTATATGACTTATAGTAGCAGAGGACTATGGTCTGGAATTAAAGAAGCATCATATAAGATCTAAGTTTTTCAATCGTTGTTTTTCAGATGGGACAATTATTAGGGGGGTGACTAGGGTGTGAGCAAGATTGAGCATAAAAAATGAGAATGAACGATATTAGAGAGTTGGTTGTGCGTGTGAAGAAGAAGGGCGAAATAACCAGACGAGAAATAAGAAAGTTCTTGTTGAGATGGTTTGCATTGTGTGGAAAGTGAATTGAATGATAGTTGGGTTGGTTAAGTAAGCGGACTGTATAGTGGAGCGAGTGCTACGTTGGAGAAAAGACGCCGGCTGGGAGACCGAAGAAACAGTGGAGTCTAATCAGCTTTTATATATATATATAATATATATAGTATATATATTAATATATATTATATATATATATATATATTATATATACTTATATATTATATATATATATATATAATATATATATACCTAATTATATATTATATGATATATATATATATCATAATCTGATTATGGATTTGATGCAAGAATAATTATATAACATCATCTATATATATTTTATTATATAGTATATATATAATATATTAGTATGATATATATTATTATATCTATATAATAATATATATACTATATATACTATATATATATATTTATATATATATATAAAATTACCTGTGGGAAAAGAATGGAGGCAAACTGAAGAGATAAGTTGGTAGAATTGGCCCTGATGTACCTCGCGAGAGACCTTCGGCGGCATTTGGAGGAGGACGTATATGATATGACCCAACAGTCACGTTGCCTTGGCCCTCTTCCTTACCGTCTACGCTATACCGTAGATATAATATATCATATATAATCCCTATCTATATTATATATATATACTTAATATTATAATACTTTATATATATTCTATATTATATATAATATTATATATATATAATATATATATACTAAATATATATATATATATTATTATATATATATACCTATATATATATTATATATATATTTATATAGATATCATACTACTATATAGCTATATATAATATATATATATATAATATATTATATAATATTATAGTATTATATACTATATGTATATATATATATATATAGTATATATATATATATATATATATATATATATATATATATATATATAATCATTATAGTAATATATATATATATATACCCTTTCCATATGACCAAACCATCTCAATGTATGCTGCTTATTCTCTTATTTACTTTTTTCATCACACCACACAACTCCCTAATTTGTTCATTCCCAATTTTTTTCACACCTAACACGCCCATAAGATTGTCCATTTGAATGCTATTGTCACCTAGATTTTATACCTCTTATTTCCCGACCAAGTTTCAGTTACTATACAATTAACATAGGTAAGAACATACCCTCATGCAAAACGCTATCGCACTCAAGACCAAGTCCTTTCACATCCATGAAGGATTTTATTGCTCTAGCCATCTTGCTACCATTCACAATTTTCTTACTACATTCCGCATCATCCAACATATATCTTAAATATTTAAGCTCAGATACTTGTTCCAGTTGCTCACTATCTAACATGACTTCAAACAGCGGACTCTACTCACTCTCTAAAATAACCTTACTCTTTATCTACATTTACTTTCAAACCCCTTTTACACACCCTGCCAAAACCCCAGTCTACAATCCTCTCAAAACTTCTCCAGATCACCACACAAAACAAACATTCACCGCATACAGACTAAGCAGGGCCCTTCACTACGTCTGTCCGCATTTCTCCATCATTCTAACACGTTTCCCCTGCACTACTCTCACCTCTAATTTCTATTGTAGAATCCCATCATATACAAATTAAATAACCAAGGAGACCTAATACAACCCTGACTCCCTCACCTATTAAGTATTAAAACCAATCACTTTCGATCCACATTTTCTTACACACGCGTTCACAATCGTCCCGTTAAAATACTTGATTCCATTCAGAAGCCTACCACCAACATCATATATCACTAACACCTGTCACAGAACTTCCTTATTAATCCTGCCATGCGCCTGTTGACCAAGTCCATAAAACCTAAATACAATATATATATAATATATATGTATGGATGATCGAGTGACGAGGATATATAATATATATATTATATTTTATATTATACTATATTGATATTAATATATTGATAATTTTATTATATTATATAATATTATATTATATATATGTAGTGGAGATCGAGTGACGAGGACATGAATAATTACGGTCACGACCTCCAGAATGAGAAATTAATAAGTATTATCAAATTATTACGAAATGTTAAAGAATTTTGAGAAAATGAAAAAGAAATTTAGTTTCTACCTGAGGTGGATATCATTAAGGCCTCTCTGCATTTGCCCAAAGTCTGAATAAATACATCAGGCTACTCTACCTTTACTATGAGGATAACACAACCCACCACCAGTCTAAATCCCGTTAAGATCATAGATTTGATAAAATCGTATTTAAAAAATTAAGCTCTTCTCAAGTTAAAAGAGACCGTGTAGGGCCTGCAGTAAGGGCGGTGAGTGAAAATACTGCAAATAAGCCATCCTTGGTTTTGTACTGGCGAAGTATTATTGTAAATATTCCGATAGCAGACAAATCTATGATCACGGTGATGGGTTCAGAGTCTGGTTCATAATTTATTTAAGTTTATTAGGCCAAATATCAAGTATTGGAAGCATAGTGTAAAGTTCATCTAACTATGTTTCTGGATGAGAAGGTACTTTTGTGGTAACATTTCATCTTGATTAAGAACTCAGTATTATTTCTTTTATAATATTTTACCATTAAGTAGTTTTGGAGTTGTGTTGTGCGTAGGAGGAGGATAATTTTATTTATTTATTCACTTTTTAACTCGACAAAGTGTGCAATTATGACTTGGCCCGCATTTACATTGAGACTACAACAGTATATTTTATACCAGACGATGATATTCTTGACACAGTTCATGTGAGTATTTCTGAATATGGTTTATCATTTCTTGGAGGAATTGTTA
>JABUQX010022695.1:87500-111071 GCA_015478945.1 Trachelipus rathkii
GAAACTGAAGGAGTAGCAGAGATGACATATCCTCAGAAATACCTAGCTTTTACATTAATAGACAATTCAAGTATGAGCAACATCGAAAAGAAAATAATACTCAGTAAAGTTGGGGATGTTAAACAAAAAAAAATTTATGAGTCAACACAGGAGGAAATATTACATGTCATGGATTCTGTATTAACAGATATGGAAGAAAGAACACCAAAGGAAAACACAAAACATTGGTATCAAGGAGAAGAATGTATATACTGCCATAAAACTAATCACAAGAGTGAACAATGCTTCTATAAGGATAAGGAAAAATGTAATGTGTGCAAGAAAAATAATCATAAAACAGAAGACTGTTTTTTCTCAGAAGAAATGAAGGGAAAATGTTTTAAATGTAGAGAACCGGGTCATTCATTCAAGAACTGTACAAAGAAAACAAAACAAGCACCCTCAAGTGAATCAAAGAGAACATATTATAATAAAGAGATAGTGGAAGAGAATAATAAGAGTGAATTGATGGAAGAAGTGCTGGGAATAATAGATTCAGGATGCTTGACATCTGTAGTAGGAACCATATGACTATCAGCCATTTTATCAACTATGTCAGATAAATACATTAGGGAAGTGTCAAAAAGCCAAAGGAAAAAAAGAAGGTACACATATATTTGGCAAAACTAGATATGAAATAATAGAGATAAAAAAAAATAAGAAAAGAAAAATTATTAAAACTACATCTACAATTTGATCATGCTCATGGAGTTTCAAATAAAAATAGATGTCTCATGGATCAAGTAGAAAAATATTTCAGCTTATAAAGGAAGCATATGAAAATAAAACTACTTCAGAAATATTAAAAAGGGTAATGGAAGAATTAGAACAAATTGTTAAAGATTGTAAGACGTGTCAAAAATTTAAACCAACACCACCACATCCAATAGTTGGATTGAGAATGGCACACATGTTGATGATTTGATGTTTGCTGGATCGGAAACTTTTCACAATAAAATGATAAAGGAATTAAGCAAAAGATTCACAATGGGTAATGTAGAAGAACAAATGTTTAAATACATTGGTTTTGATATAAAGGAGGAAAATAATGAAATAATTCTAAGCCAAATAAATTATATTAAGGATTTAAAAGTAGTGTCACAGGAGGAATATTCAGATAGAGAAGAAAGAAAATTAGAAAAGGAAGAGATGACATTATATAGGTCTCTGAATGGGAGTCTAAATTGGATATCCCAACACACAAGACCAGATTTATCATTTTTTGTCAGTAAAATGTCAAGAAAGAATAATAATGCAACCAATACAGATATGAAAGAGATTATAAAAAGGATTAATAAATTGAAAAATGAATGTGTAGAAATAAAAATGAAACCAATAAGCAACAAACGGATGATAATATGTTATAGTGATGCATCGTTCGGAAATATAGAAGATGGAAGCACACAAGTCGGCTATATTATATTTATAAAGGATACTACATTAGAAAATAGTAATGTTATAAGTTGGAAATCGAAGAAAGCACACAGAATTGTAAGATCAACGATGGAAGCAGAAATGGTGGCATTGCTTGAATGTCTTGAGGAAGCCAATTACATAAGAGAAGTATGGAAGGAAATAACAAGTGAAACACTGAAAATTGAAGTAAAACGGATGGAATCACTCAATAAAGAAAGCTTTAGAATCCAATACAGCAATTAAGAACAGAAATCTAAGAATAGACATTGCAGCATTGAAGAGTATTCTAGCTGAAGTAGAAAAATATGAAATTACTTGGATTCCTGGTGCACAACAAGTAGCAGATGGATTAACAAAAGAATTTGGAAAGAAAAATATGTTAATCAATTATATAACAAACGATGGGAGAAAGGATGTCAAGAAAAGAAATTAGAGGAAGAAAAAGAATCAGATAAAGAATGATAATACATAATCATTCTTCTCCTTTTCAGTCAGATAAGATTTACAGATTTATAAAAAGAATACAGATTTATAAAAAGGTTACAGATTTATTAAGTCGGGTTTGACCCTAATGGGTAACTTTTTAGACTTTTGATAGAAGTAGTTATAAAAAGTTTCTATAGTAATTTGAATAATATTGAGAAGTTATTTAAAGAGCAAAGAAATAAACAACAAAAGAAGATAGAAGGACAAAGACATAAATAATAAGGAATAAATAAAAAGGAATCATAAAAGAAGAAATGAAGAAATAGACAAGACATATAAAAGAAATAAAATACGAACCTACAAGCAACAAGAAGAAAAAAATATATAATAAAAAACAGAAAAAAAAATCTCTATATAATAAATATATATATATATATATATATATATATATATATATATATATATATATATATATATATATAGCAGCAGGTAAGTATATATATATATATATATATATATATATATATATATATATATATATATATATATATATATATATATATATAAAACTTTCCTATCCCATTGCATTCACTCCAAGAATTAACTGTACCAGCCACCTTCCCACCACCCACAACTTTCCTACTGTCCCATTGCATTCACCCCAAGTTTTCATTACACCAGTCACCTCCCACAACTTTCCTTCTATATTTTGAATCATCCATCCCTTTTCATTATATATATATTCTAAATATTTAAACTCTGATATTTGTTCAAGTTGCCTACCATCCAGCATGTCACACTGCAGACTTTCCTCACCTACCATAATTACCTTATCCTTATCTACATTTACTTTCAAACCCTGCCAATCCTCTCTACCAATCCTTTCAAATTTTCTTCAAATTCACCACACAAAAATAAATCATCTAAATATAATAAACAGGGCACCCTCCACTCTCTTCCATTCTCCATCAGTCTAAGACCCTCCCCTGCCTTAAATTCTTTCAGCACCCCATCAAAATACAATTAACTAGCCAAAGAGGCAACAAATCCCTCCATTACACATTTGTTTTTACACATGCTTCATTATCAACATACATACTTTTTACTCCATTTAGAAGCCTACCACCAACAGCATATTATCATTAACTTCTGCCACAGATCTTTGCTATTAATTCTGTCATATGCCTGTTACAGATCCATAAGATCTAAATATAGTTTCTTCTTCCCTCATTTGTTTCAATATAAAAATTAGATCTACACATCCTCTACCACTTATAAATGCACTTTGTACTTCAACAATCAGCCCCTCCCTCAGTCACTTGAACCACTCTTTCAATCAAAATACCAGCATATATATTTCCTACAACACTTCATAAACTAATTCTCCTATAGTTTCTACAGTTCCTAATATCACCCTTACTCTTATACTAGGGTAATATCACAGCTCTCCTCCAGTACTCCAGAACTACACCCTCCTCAAACGACTTGTTACACAATTTCCATATCCATTCAATAACAATTTAACCTCCATTCCTTAATCATTTCACCTGTAATTCCACCTTTATCTGCTGATTTATCATTCTTCAACTATCTCAGCCTACCTATTACCACAATCATCTATTATCACAATTGCATCTGAATTCTTGACATTTCACCAGTAATTTCATCTATATATATATGCTGTCCTTAGAAGTTACCTCATCCCCAAAATACTTACTTCTTCTTACACTATCAAACCGCCACACATTCACTATCACCTCATCATCACTTTCAAAATATTTCTTCCACTCTCTTCTCACTTCAAACTTATCAGTCACAAATTCACCATCCCTAATCATTATTCTACAAAGATTTCCCTTATTCTCTTTCTTAACCTTCCACATTTTCTTTCAGAACAGCTTCTTATTCCCTTGTACATTCCCATTAGTCTTGCATTAACGTTTTTTTTCCTCCAATTTATGGAACTTTTAGACTCCTCTTTTTCACCCATATATATATATATATATATATATATATATATATATATTATATATATATATATATATATATATATATATATATATATATATATATATATATATATATATATATATATATAGTAAATTTAATTTAGAGATATATAAATATAAAGATCCATGCTCTGTTAAAAAAAAGCATACATATATAGTTGTTATATATATATATATATATATATATATATATATATATTAGTGATGGGACGATTATGAATTTTTGGCGATGAAGAAGACGATGACGATTAAGAGCAAATTTTGCCGATGACGATGACGATGACGATGACGATTATTGAAAAACTATTTTAAAATTTCTCTCTCTCTCTCTCTCTCTCTCTCTCTATATATATATATATATATATATATATATATATATATATATATATATATATATATATATATATATATATATATATATATATATATATATATATATATATATATATATATATATAATAATGTATATAGAAATATTCAGGGGGTTCATCCTCCCGAAATTATTTTAGCGATCAAAATTTTTGATTCCTTAAGTCTCAATAATAATAATAATACACACACACAATAATAATAATAATACACACACACACACACACACACACACACTAATAATAATAGTTAATCAATGAAAATGAAAGTATTTATTAATGGAATGAGGAGACATGTTTGTGGTCCGTAACGATTTCTTGGGTCAAGTGGCTGTTCCTCACACATGTATAAAATATTTAGACCAGGGACTTGAGTAAATGTAAGGTTTCCAAGTTTGCAGATGATAGCAAATGGCTACCTTCAATAAGGAATAATGATGGATGTATAAAGATTTAAAGATAAGGAGGAGCTGTAATCGTTGATGGGATGAGCAGGTTCTTTTCCTTCTTCAGCTAAATTTTTCTTTCCTCATTCATTCCTTCTAAAACTAAATCTTTCTTTCCTCATAATCCATGATTTCGATCGTGTTTATTCTCTGGCCATTCAGGCTAGAGACAGCTCATCGGGTGGAAAATTCGTTTCTCCTATCACTCTTGCTAATTTTCATTCAGCTAGGAATCGTTATGTAGGGATACTCTTCGACGAGCAAAGCGGGCTTTCTCATCAAAGTGCGCTAACCTCCCTTGGTTCTCCTACTGACAAATCTTTCATCTCTAACAAACTTCTGTAATCTGCCTTTCCTCCTCTTATCTCGATCTCATTGTGTTGTTAATTCTCCAACTGAGTATACAATCCTTTCGGCCCCCTCGTCTCTCAACTATTATATTTTTCTATGCCTCAATACTCAGCACTTTCCTCCCTGTAGTGTTGGAAGCCTACACATGTCCAAAATATTCCGAAAAAAGGAAGCCGCTGATCCTTATAACTATCGCCCTGTAGCTCACTTGTATTCTATCTAAGATCTTGAAACCCTTCTCAACTCACTTAGATCATCTGGACACTTGTTTCCGATCGCCAGTACGGCTCTCGCACGAAGTCTACTGGCGATATACATTCCTATCTAACCGATTTATGGTTTTTCGCTCTGAGGAACTGAGACCTGGGTGGTGGCGCTTGACATATCCAAAGTATTTGACCTAGTATGGCACGTGTCACTGCTCCCCCTCCTTTGCCTCCTTCGTTTACTTATATCTAGCTTTTTTTCAAACGCTCAACATCGGCTATTGTTGATGGGGCGACTTTCTTTCTTCTTTTCGGTCAATAGTGGTGTTCCTCAGGGTTCTGTCTTATTCCTACTTTTATTCCTACTTTTCATTAATGATCTTCTCACCTGCACCTCTAAATCTATCCCACTCGTATTCCGATGACCCGACCCTCATTCTTTAACCTTACAACAATTCTACTCCCACTTACTTCTTGGAATTGCCTCTCGCCTTAATCTTTCCGTTCTCACTGATGGATAGAAATAACTTTGTGAAATTCAATCTTTAAAAACCCAACTTTTTACTAATCTCCTTCTCCAAAATACTTTCTAACTTTCCTGTCTCTTTCGACGGTTCTGTCGTCTCTCCTGTTGACAATATAAACATTCTGGCCTTAACATGAACAAAATGTCTTGGAAACCCTCATCACAACGGTTGCTAGAGGGGCCTCAAAACTGGCAGTTCTGTTTAGACTGTGAGACTTTCCTCCTTTTCTCTGTTGCTTCGCTATATACAAGGGTCTCATCCGGCCATGTATGGAGTACTGCTCATATCTGGGGGAGGCGCTGGTTTCACCCGGCTTTTGGACAGGGTCGAGTCAACGGCAAAAAGGCTTATAAACTGTTCTGTACTTTCCAGTTCGCTTGACCCTCTATCTTTGCTAGGCGATGTTGGTGCTTTATCTCTATCCTATAGGTACCGCAGCGGCAAGTGCTCGAGGGAACTTATCACTCGCGTACCACCACCTTTACGACGCCTTCGTAGCACAATAGGTGCTGTATCTGCGCACGAAGTATTGTGTTGAATTGGTAACTCCAGGCTAGTTTGCTGTGGTGCTTCCTTCTTTCCCACCACCTCTGTTTTGTGGAATTCTCTTCCATCTTCTGTATTTCCTACTGAATTTAATCTCCTCACTTTAAAGCCTGCGTCTGTGCTCATATGCGTAATTTGCGCTAGAGGGTGAACTTTTGAGAGTACTACACCCTTCCTTGAATAGGGCTCTGCCCGTGAGTGGTGGTGACAACTGTAAAAAAACTTGAATGGGCAGATATGTGGCAAATGAACTGAATCTCCTATTCCCCCCATCCAAAACATCATTCAGATTATCCCAGAAAATCGTACTCTTTTCAACATTACCCTCAGATGGATCATGTCGCAACCACACAAATTTTTGACCTTTTCAAAACTTAAATTTAACCTTTTAGACTTCTAGTACTCACACACACAAAAATCTACCATAGCTCTCTACCACAACTCACTCATCAGAATTCAAAATCCTTCATCCCCTACTACTACTGCTACTCCACAACAACACAAACACATTTCACACCACACCACTCATTTTCACCGGGTTTCCTTTCATCTTTGTTTCAGTCAGCGATCAAATCAAATTTTCCCTTTCTAAATACATCCATCACTCCTCTCCTCTTATCTCCTCAACATTTATTCCTCTGACATTTCATATACAGATATTTTATCTATACATTTTCACGAAGGAGGGAAGGGCGCTACTGCATCATACCTTCTCCGAGGCACATGCATTAGCATTCCTTGGCAAAAGATAAGTGGTAGGGGGCACAACTACCACCGTCCCTTAGTCACCTTCTACGACACGCAGACATACGATGTGGGCAGTTTTTTCTCCCTACACGTATGGATATAAGGATAGGGATGTCTGTTAGATGTTGTCTAGAAGAGGGGTGTGGATATAAGTATGTATATGAAATGTTGTCTGGAGGATGAGTGTGGGATATGAACGCATAACAGAAAGTCGAACCATTAGGCACTGGATAATATACATACCATAAGTAAAAATGGGTATATATATATATATATATATAGCAGCATAGTTACCCACACTCTTACATATATTAGTTATATATATATATATATATATATATATATATATATATATATATATATATATATATATATATATATATATATATATATATATACATTATATATATATATATATGTATATATATATATATATATATATATATATATATATATATATATATATATATATATATATATATATATATATATATATATATATATATATATTATTATATTGTTGTTGTATATACATACATATATATATATATATATGTATATATATATACATATATATATATATATATATATTACTAAGGCTCTTGTATGTTATTGTTTTTATACAGTTATATAGTTGAAGAAGATATTATATTATATATATATATATATATATATATTATTATAATTATTATTATAAATATTATTATTTTTATTATTATTATTATTATTATTATTATTATTATTATTATTATTATTATTATTAAGTTTTAATATTATTCAAAATTCTTAATATTTGTTCAATTAATCTACAAAATAATTTTATAAATTTGCCGATGACGATGACGATTTAAAAAATATGCCGATTTTTGCCGATGACGATGACGATGACGATTAATCGTCCCATCACTAATATATATATATATATATATATATATATATATATATATATATATATATATATATATATATATATAAAAGGTTAATAAAAAAAAATAAATATACAAATATATATATATATATATATATATATATATATATATATATATATATATATATTTATTTATATATTTATATCATAGTTATATATATTTATAAATTTGTATATAAATATATGAATAGAGATTTTTATATATATATATATATATATATATATACGGTATATATATATATATATATATATATATATATATATATATATATATATATATATATATATATATATATATATATATATATATATATATATATATATATATATATATATTGTAAGGAATTTAAATGAGACCACCAAATATTTATCTATATGAGTTTATTTTTTCTTTTATTTCAGCAAATTTTTTTTCTGAATTCGGTGTCTTAAAGCTATAATACTCTTCCTTGCACTTATCTAAGTAAGTTTAAAGTCATTATTGGTTCATGAAATAATTGTCTGAAACTGATTTTTTATATTAGCCCAATATTTCCTGTGTTATGAAGACACGTGAGTAGATGAATTCTTTTATCATCATATTTTAGGTCTTCCTATGTCTACAATTACTGAAGATACCATTCTTCAAATCTAGCTATTTAGCTGAGCTATCACTAGCCTATAAATTAAATACCAAATTGCCTCCCTTGGAGGTCAGTTATTGACTGTTCAAGCCTTATCATGTATGTAAAACTATATTGAATTAAATTAATAACACAAAGAAAATGAAACTCATAAATTGTTAAAAATTAATATTTATTTTTTTTGGTTAGGTCCCTGTGTTTGGATCTATTACAACCCAGTAGGAAAGATCAGGTTTTGGATCTATTACATCCCATCCCAGTTCGAAAGCTTAGATCTAAGTTTACAACTTCACTTAATTCATAAATGAATCTCTAACATGCCAAAACCTTTAAAACATTTTCTTGATTAACCATTAATTTAAAATTACGAAATACAATTTTTGCTAGCAACACTTTTTATGGAAATTTATTATACCCCAGTGGTATTTACTCAAATATTACGAAGTGTTAAATTTAGCTTTTACAAGTGATTTCTAAGTATACATAATTGAAAAGACAAAAAAGTTAACTTATCTTAAATATTTTTTTAAAGGTTATAACCAAACTTATAAAGTGAAACAAATAATTATCAAAAACAAATATCTAAATATTATTAAAGCCCCAATATATTAGCAAGAGTGATTTAAAAATTACTTTGTATTAGTTATTAGTATTGCACCATTTTTATATTAATCTCCTATTTAAAATAATTTAGTATTTAAGGTTACATATATCTATATGATTGTATAAATATATAAATTTTTGTATAACATATGCTAAAGTAGGGAACAACCTTGAGATGAATTAACAAACTATGGAGTTATCCCAATTCTGGATTTGGATAGATAGAGATGAGTGATGATTTTTGTTACCTACTATAAATAAAATGAAATGAAAATCACATGTTTATAGTCAATATAAGGCAATAGACCTCAAGTAAAACTCCTGTAAATTCACTTTTTATTATTAAGAGAGAGACCGATTTGATGGATAGCAGCATGAGACGAGCAGAGAAGAGTATTGTGGATATCCGTAGTTCCCCGTTAGTGAAACAAGCAAGGTGTTCATGAGAGAGAGAAGAGCTTATGGGAGGAAGAGACACAAGCTCAAGGGTTGGAGACCAAGATAGTTAGAGAGAAAGAAAGAGAAATCATATGATTGCGAGACACAGAAGAGAGAAGGAGAACTCACGGGTACAAATGTAAATTAGGTATATACACGTGTTTCTATCTATATACGTATCCTTAAATTAGATTTTACTTGATCTAAATAAATTAGGTAGTTTTTCTTTATCAAGACTGTTTAGATTAATATTAATTTAATTATTAATATTCTCATTGTAAATAATTATAAATAATTCAAAATTTAATAACTGCGCAAGCTTGCTAGTATAGTGTTTTGTTTGATTGAGTAATTCCCAAGTGTTTTTTTCCTTAGATGTGGAGGTTACGGTGAGCAATGTCCGAATATTCCGGCACCATTTCCGAAACACTCACGGCAATGAGAATGAGATGATTTGATTCCCATCAGTACTGATCCCAAGGAATGCCGGATGAATTGGATGTAATTAAAAATGAAGAAGATTTGACGGTCATCCTTAATACATATAATATATTATAATATATTATAGATATTATATATATAATATATATAATATTAATATAATATATAATATATATTATAAAATATATATATATATATATACGTATATAATATACTAATATATAATATATATAATAAATCACTAAATAATTATTATAAGTAGTATATATGAATAATAAAATAATTTAATATATATATTATTTTAATTAGATAAAAATATTGATAATTCCATATACCTAAACTGATTAATTGTTCTTAATATACAAATATATTGAGGCATTTTATCAGCAACAAATTGGTGTTTAATCATTTGCAAATATATAAATTGATAACCATATTTTAATTTATTTAGTTTGTTGGAATGTATAAATTGAATATAAAACTCTTTCTCCTTGTAATGTTATATGACTACTTATAATAATCATCATAATTTTAATGAAAATGTCTAATGCAAAATATTAAATGATGATCTTCATATTAATATATATTATATAGATTATGTCATTCTATATAATTATTATGACTTCAATATAGATATATTATAAAGATGCTATTATTAAATGGAATTTGATATATTATTTTTATAATAGTGTATAGGATAATAGTGTTGTGAGTTTTGTTATACCTCAGAATTATTACTTTAGCTACCCAAAATAATACACTGAGTGGGACGCTGTAGTATCACTGAGGTCGGACACCAGCCCAGTTTACGCCCTTCTGTAGTCGGGTTTGCGACTGTGCCGCGACTTGATATGCAAATGGAATTGGCGCAATAAGTAAGATTTTCTTATTAAATCTATCAAAAAACGTATTCACCTTACCTTAATTAGATTTTCAATATTTGGATCGACGCTAACCCATAACTCTGGTCAATATGAAATAGTATAGGGCTATCTTACTACCTTACACCTACCGCCCCCATTGACATGTATGATAGGTATGTATATAGTATAATATTAATACTTATATAATATATGTTACTTTTCAACATAAATAGAAGGGAAAGCGTACACAAATATATTTTTATATATATATCATCATGATATTTGTACCAGTACTAGTATATCATTAATTTAAGATATGAGTTATCGCAGGAAACGCATCACAGGGATTCATAGAAATAATTAGGACAATTGTCGTCACAAAATATTTGCGAATGAGTATAAATTTTTTATTATGTAAGGCTGTATGGGAACTTCTTTCGCAATTTATCATATATGGAGGAACCCTTTCCGCCCAACCCTTCTAAAACATATGAAAGCTACATCTATAGAGGGTTCAATGCTATAAGAAAAAATTAAGATTATAGTATTGAATGAAGTTTACCATAAAGAGACTGTTCTAACGGTGCTTCATCCTATCTGCTTCTCGTTGAAACGATGGTCATGCTATACTCTTCCTACTTTAAATACATATTTACCTCGAGTTAGAGAACAATTTACTGAAAAAAGATTGGGGGATTTATTGACATTACGTTGGATAAATGTTATGTAATGATCAATCTCTAATTTATAACTACTCCTGCAAGTTTTTAGATTAGCATTGGATCAAGATATGTTGATATCCTAGTATAAGAAGTCTAGGCTTATAGCCGATGTTCTAGTTGGTTTAATTTCTACATCCGCACTTTCAAGCGGCACAAGGCCTTTATGACACGGTTAAAGACCAAGACTTAGATGCCGTGGCCTTTGTTTCTGGGGCCCTAATTGTTTGTGAACCGGACACTTCGTGATGCATAAAAAAACGTTTGCACAGGTCCGTGCTCTTTTTTGAACTTTAGCTCTTGCACTCAGTAAATAACCGTCTGTTTTCAACTTGGTCTTTTTTATGATGTATTAGAATAGATTGTGGGGTGCTTCTTTTTGTTTAAGGATTTTAAGTAAATTTCTTATTATGCATTTTGTGACCTACGATTTCATTCAATGTTCAAAATTATTTCATAAAACTTAAACTATAATATAATAAATAATATAATTAATATATAATAATATATTAATAATAATCATAATAAATTATAATTATATATAATAATAATAATATAATAATATATATATAATAATATATAATAATAATAAAATAATAATTATAATAATAGAAGATAATGTTTAAAAGAATTACGCATCAACTCCTACCTCAAACAGCTGTTAAAATACACCAGTAGGGCAAAAATTTCAATGAAATAAATCTAACAACATTAGGCGGAAAGTTAGTAGTATAAATTCACTCCTATACCTATGATAATACTACCCGCTCAAGTAAAGATTCCCTTATATCGTTTCTATGACAAAACTCAACAACGCCTTCATTGAATATGTAGCCGTAGCGGCGCATTCTACCTCCCCTCCGATTTTGAGTTGTAAGTACAAACTGGTACTGAGGGTAAGTGGGTAGTAGAATGGTAGCAAAGCGTTGTTTTCTGGAATGCAGGATAGGTAATTCTCTTGGTGAATTTGGAAAAAATCAAAGCAGAACCTTGGAGAAAAATTGCTTGAGGGCATCTTCACTACTATATATGTATTGTATGGGAAGACCTTCCAAGGGGAATGTTTAAATAGTTGAACACAATGTGTACTATTTTATACTTTATGATGAAACATCATTCAATTTATCTTTTTCTTATCCGTACTTTTGTGAAGTAAAGTACCCAGTAAGCTATTGCGTTGCTAACATATTTATAATAACTTCTCTATAACCTTTATGATATAATTATTAATAATAAGTTTATGTCGAATATATAAGATACATAAGGACAAATGATATATTTCACTCATTATTATCATGGGTTTTCTTTATTTAATCAAAGGTCTGTAATGTCAGTAGTTTAATAAGTAGCACCTTACGGTTGTAACTGATTTTCTTACTTCGGACAATATGCAATCTTTTCTGATCTCTCATTCCGGATCATTTGGGACTAAATAAATAACGTAGCCGTTTCTTCTGGTTAAAGTTTATTTCGAAATCACTTTTTTCTCTAAAGCGGTTCAAATTTATGTCTTAGAGTCGCATAACCGTGTCATGCCTTTTTTAGGACACTTACTATTCAAAGATTAGAGCGTGACTGTTTCCTCACCTAAATCTTTCTAACAACAAACATTATCCAGAAAGTAGCTTCGTATTGCTAAAGAAACATAATTTTTTTTATTAGAAAACTTTTGAAATCTGTTAATTTCACTTTTTTACTTCTTGTATTAGATTGCTGATACTCTGTACGAATTTTTTCCTCTCTCTTCATTCATTGTACAATAATGCGTTAAAGCTTCAAGCTGAACTGTTTGTTATTCTAGACAAAGTATTACTCTCAAGACCTAAGAAGAGGGGGGAGAGGTGACACCCCCTCTCTGTTTTTTCTTCTATATTGTTCAGCCAACGAGATAAATACTTGCCTTTTTGAACCTAGGTAGATATCTTAGTGTAAGTTTGCTAGATTTGAAATTGGACAATTGAAAGTGGTAATATGTCATACTGTCTCACAGACACCTCACAGGACGTTTGCTTAAGCACTCATAACGTATTCTGCATAAATGTGGTATTTCAATACCTTTCTAAATGCGAAATCTAACTTTCAATATGCATTATTTTAAATACACAACGGCAGGCCAGTTTTTTCATTTATTACTAGACCACAAAAAGTATAGGGTAATCATAAAATAGTCTTTCTTCATTCACTAGAACGTTATTATCCAAGATGATTAGTCGGCTTATCATAAAAGTACCTCAGATGTATGATATAGTTTAAAGCTGTAACTGTAAGTCTGAATTGGTTTTCTCTCTCTTGGATTTATCCTCGCTCTACTAATGAGCAGGCCTTCTCTAACCTAAGACTAGCTTTTGATTCTAGTTTTTGGTCAAATGAGTGCTCATGACTCGGCTCATCTCTCTCCAGATAAGAATCTAAATGTGAATTAGAATGACCTCTAGTGTATTTAAACTTTGACGAAGTATTTACCCGGATATGTGCGCGTTACGAGATAAAGTTCTTTAGAGCTCGAACAATCATCTTTCTTCTCTCCATATCTCTATACTGAATTAAAGGCTCTATACTTTATTTTCGGTTCGTATATCAGAGATGCTACTTTCGGAAAATCATAGAGCTTTGTTTGTAGATATTGAAACTAGAAATTATTTGGTTACACTAAAAATGTTCTCAATTATAAATTATGAAAATTGCACATTAACAAACTCAATATTTCAATTTTATATCTCACATATATTAATGATCGATTGCTTAAAGTCACTAACTTTTTATTTGGTAAAAAATTCTCTTACAATCTCGATTAATAAAACATCCGCGCAACGCCTTTCTCAGGGCAATGAGCGCGGGAGTCTTATACTGCGAGTTTTCGGTTAATTAAGATTGAGCGGATATGAGCGTTATATGTGTTTTAATACATTATCGAATTCTTTATCTGAGCACATGATTACACTAATGATCTTAAATCTAGAATTCTAGTTAAATGTATATGTACTAATATAAGTAGTAGTCCTATCAAATTATCTGATATTTGACTATTTAACTTATTTTTTATTTTACATTTATACCTTTCTGTACGACAATACGTTGATTTGAACACTAATTACTTCTTATTTTCTCAGAACATCGAAAAGCATTCATGAGGTAGAATAGCAAATACGCAATTACTATGTAACACAGGCACTTTCACAGAGCATATTAAGCTCGGGTTAACAGCATTCTACTGCTCTCGATCGTGATCAGGAGCAAAATCGTCATTATGGCTCGCTTACAATATTATTATTGTTGTGTCAGCTAAATTTACTTCTAGCATCTAGTGCTCTACTCAAAGTCGATTATATTACTTACGATATCTCTCTATGTAATTACGAATGTGACTCTAAAATATATAAGCGATAAACGGTACTATATAATGACGCTTAAATACACTCTCTCATAGAGATAATTAGTTCATTCTCTCAAATAGATATCAGGCTAATGATGGATGATCTCTAGTGAGAATATTCGCGCATCATCGAACCATATATTAGCTTATTCGCATTATATATAATCTCACTCAGGATAGTCTTACCTTAATTTATAAAATACATATATGGATGTACTTGAAAGAGAAATGAGAATGTCATTCTGATATTTTTGTAAATATATGAAATTTATTCTCATTTACCTCTTTGTTCATTAAATATTACTCAATAATTTCAATAAGATATCACTCGTGACTGACTCATGCTTATATCCGTGTAATGAATGTGAACTCTCAAGAGTCTACATATTAATCTCTATTGCTCACAGAGTTCTCTCCATTCTCTGAAATAGACATTAACCCCTCTGAAATATTCTTGCTCATATAAATGTCTCGTCTATCTACAATTATGGATATAGAGTAGTAGTGGCATAGGTAGTACATGAAGAAGTATTAAGCCCTAGGGGAAGATATTAAAATTAAATAATAATATTTTTCCAAATTAAGTCACTTCATTGATTTTTATGAATGGAGTAATATCTATTTTAAGATAATTGTCTGTGTTATATGTAGGTATAAGAGTTTCTACTGGACACGTAATCCTATCGCTAGGACATATTCTCAAGTCTTGACGGTACTGATCACAGGCCATTTATTAATATAGTAGAGCCACACTACTGTTGTTTAGCATATGTCTATTAACTACTCAATACCATCTCAATAAATACATCTTCTACTATAATTTAGTGAATAGTATAAAGTATTAGCATGTATTATAATCAAGTAGATGGCTTTGATGCCCTACTTAATAACAGTTAAACTCTTTTAATTATATGGTTTGTGAAAGATTGGATATCTAGTGACATAAACTGTAGAAAGACAATGTTTTCTCGTTTTATCGTGACTCCTGTCGAGTTTCAGCCAAAGAGTTGAGACACTCAGTCTTCTAACTATGTACATATATTGACAATGATGTGTGAGCTCGCTGAGTGTAAGTCGTTATCGATCTTCACTATATGAATCATAAACTTTAGCAATATATTAAATGCTTTACTAAGTTGTGAAATTTTCACTCTTACCGAAATTTCAGCTTATAATTCTTTTGTTTTTTTCTCACAGTCGTTAACATAGCATTAGTCCATGACATGTCTTTCAAAGACTTATGCGGCTAAACTATATTGTTTGATACTAGTCTAAGAAATATGATAAAACTCTTATAATTATCTGATACAGAGCATATGCCGTAGGATATTTGTTGTCTTTATCCTAATATCTATAATCGTTATGAATAGCTGAGTCCCTGAGATTAGGGTCTTGTTGCCTAATAGAGTACTCCACATTAATGACGATACGTTAAGATTTAGTGACTTGAGCCTCAATAATTTAAAGTACTCATTTAAGATGTGACTAAGGTACTATCATATTTTGTTATCATCTTGCTCTGTTATTTACTACCTGTCTGATAAAAGATAAATCAGTTTCATATACCTAAAGTCTTCCTATCTCAAGACGTGTTATAGAATGTTACTTGACACTCCACATTTGAAAATATTTTGTAGATTATTATATATTTCACTTCAAGTTTATAATTATATATATATAAATGAGTAAAACGTATAGTTGAAATTCTTATTTCTTTTCAAATTGATATATATATATATAATTATATCTCTTTATTAACTATAATTATAATATCATTATTTATTTGATAATACAAAAACTATTTGTTATATTTATATTTTTTATATATTCTGTTTATTCCAAAATCGCTCAGAGTTCATCCTAATAATCTTCTCTAAATCTTTGAGTAACTCAATATGTTCTTGAAATCAAATTGTATAATATATATTTATCATTACAAAATTTGTTATATATATAATAAATGCAACTTGTGGGAATAATTTTCGTAGTTCTTGATACTCTCATAAACTACCCCATCACATATTCCCCCTTGATAATTAATTAATATTATATCATAATACTATAATAATATTATTATTATAAATTTATATGGTTATATCATTAATACTACTATTATCTGTAAAAATCGTCGTCACACCTTCAATACTGGCTAAATAATTTTTTTACTAAACAATTAAATAAAATAAATAACTAGATAAATATTAAAAAGATTATAGCAACTATGTTGAAAACCATTAATTTCTGGTTGATAGATAGAAAACTGCTTTACTTTAGCTCAATTAATATCATGTTTATTTCTTCGAGCTTATTCACAATGAGGTATGTCGTCATCGTGTATACCCTAGCAATATTAATATCACACATTACTTAATTGAAGCACAGTATGACTCACACATGAAATAGATATTTAATACTCATATAATAATGAATATGAACAGTATAAGGATCCGGTGAAACGTACGCTACGAAAGTATGTAAGTCTTCCCAATACCATACTAATAAACTGTCTCATTTAGTTATCAAATAGATACTTCTCCAAATAAAATTTGAGTAATTATTAGGAATGCATGTACGAGGAAGTTTTATATATATTTATTATTGGAATTTTATTTAATTTGTAAGAAATCTGCAATTTGGAATGATATCTTCAATGCTACTTTCGATAATCTGACTGTGTAGTGAGACACTCTAGATACAAAGAACTATGATATTGATTACTCTCTTGCTTAATGTGTAAATGGTATCTTTATCCTCACACGTCTCTAGTAAACTATATAATGAGTTTGATGTATCCCATGTCAATCTTTCAAATACAGTCCAATAGATAGTGATAAATATACTTAGCCTTTTAAATACCTTATTCTACTAGTATCGTTTAGTGTGTGTGAGAATGCTATACAATATAACTCTCAGTAAAGATAGTTCGTACGTTGCAAGTGCCATGAAGCTGCATCACAAATTTATGTCTCTTGGCTCAGTCGATTAATCTGCTGGAGCTTATAAACTACTCGTTCTAGTATGGTGACAACTAGCATAAACGATTCAATGGAACGAACTTATATCTTGAACTCTTGTATGTTTTATATATGTTATTTCATTTATTATATATTTATATTTATATTATCATTATTTTTAAAGCCTCCTTGATTAAAAGAATGTCAATTAATCTATTTATATAAGATTATGACTCACAAGCTATTCATTATATATAATATATATAATTATATATTACCTAATTAAATGGATTTATATTATAATATTTCTATTATTAATTATTATATATTACATATTATATACTATTATATAGTATTATATTTATATTATATATATATATTATATATATATATATATAATTATATATTATATATATTATTATAATATTATATAATATAATATATATATATATATTTATAATATATCATTAATTATATATGATTAGTAAATATATATTTATATAATACTGTTGTATACCCAAGGGACCAAAAAAATTTTCATGTGAAAAATAATTTGGTTTTAAGTTCAAAAAAAAATTCTTATAGTTTTTATATAAAGTTAAGTTAGTAATAAAATAATTCTTTAGTAGCAAGCTTTTGGAATTATGCCTAAATTTGTGCTACGGATCATTAAATATATTTTTCATTAAAAAAATACATATATACTTTAACTTAAACTTTCTGATATCTTAGAAATTACTTTTTGTGAATCTCTCAGAAAATATTTTTCTTCAGAAAAAAGTCACTAACAAGTATCTAGACAAATATTGCCTCTTACATATTTATATTATTTATTTTATATAATATATTTAATATATTATAATATTAAATATAGTTATATATAATATTAGATATATATATATATTTATTATTACTATTATATATTATAAATTATATATTATTAATCGTTAAAACGTTATACATTAACGGCCACCGGAATCAGATCGTCAGTAGATCAATTAAATATTAATATATTTAATATATAATAATTATATATATCATATATTATATAATAGAATATAATATATATATTATAGTATTAATTAATATATATATATATACTAAATAATATATATATATCAATTATATATTATAATATATATTTAAAGTCTTGTGTATATATCCTATACACACTATTATCATCAAACCTTAATATATACTTAATAAATGGAAACCAAGTCTTGCACTAACAGCCTATACGACCTTATGTGCTAAATCATGACATCACATTAATCTCCTATACTCGGACTAACATATTGTTATACAAAAGATAATATAGCAACTAACCTATTACGTGATTTCTCAGATAATGACGTAGCAATGAATACCTTTAACTCATTTATTATAGATCACTAACTTACTGATTAATTTGAAACTTTAACAATATTTCTAGATTAATATATTAAAACACATAATGTTAATATAGATTTTTTCTACATTATCAACATCGTTATTGCAGTATTTCAAAATAATAAGGACAATAATAGACCTTAAAACGTTTCATCATCACTAAGTGTTTTACGATGCAAAATCATATATAATTATTATACCAATTACACATCTTCTAGAGTCAATTATCATTCACTCCGGCTCGCTCCGAACCACATTATTTTATGATAGAAATTTTTTTTCAATCAGAAATAACAATATAATAAATTATTTTAACTTAAAACATAAATAGATACAAAAAATAAAAATATTTACCTAATATAATAGATAAATAATTAAAGATATAATTTCGTCATAATAAATACATATGAGTGACGAAAACCTCGAAGTTTTCATGTAAAAATAACAATTATAATATTTACCAGAGCATAATTCCTATACAATAATATAAGTTAATGCTTAAAGAACCTATCATGAAGGGAAATTATATTATCTTTTAATTCAAATATTATTATAGAAAAGAATATTTTTTATATAATAAATATTATTACATAAATATTATTTATTCATCATATTATTATTATTACATGTTATAAGTACCAATATTATATATTATTTATAATGGTCATGAAATCCTGAAAATAAAGGCACCAGAAATCAAAACCTATTCAACAATGATAAAGTCACCGTTAACCTCGAAATATAAATAATATAACATTTTTATATAATCAGTGAAGACTTATTCAATCAACAAAGAGCAGATAAAATTAAAAATAAAAATATAAAAAAAATATAAAACGCTTTTATTTAAAAAATAAATAATTTAAAGTTAAAATGTATAAATAAAATAAAGTGATAATTCGAGTTTTATGTAGTGGATGAATGATACGATATATCCAGAACGGAGAGCGACGTCACTAGGGGGCGCACTGCTGTAGAGCGTCGGACTTGCCAGTTGCCCCCTCAATCGAACCACTCGTGCTCTTCGAATCTTTTCTCCGATTCTCGCGCTCCATGGTAAATTTTGCTACTAATAGATATTGCAATATTTCCCTCCACGTCGTATAGGGCTATATAACTAAGACGTGACTTAAGAAGTGAAGAAGTCGATGGGGTTTCTCCGGCTCTACCGCGGGTACGACGGGGAGGTGATAGTCGTCGCCTCTACACCTCACCCTGTACCCTCCGTCTCGCGCTCGAACTCCGCCTACCCCTACCTATACTACTCTAAGCAGGTATATAAAAAGATAAAAATAATTATATATTTCATCTTATAACCAATATTATATAAGCTACGTAATATTTGTATGCAAACTTCGGTTCTACTCTTCCGATACGAGATGACTGCAGCTACTGAATTCGATATAATTTAGTTCACTCCAGATGGCTATCACTCGTAAGTAAGGTAAGAAGCTCAGCATCATGACACTATATATGTCTCTCATAATGGATCTTCTAAATTATGTCTTTGAGAGTATTGCGCCCACTATAGTAGTATTATAAGTAGCATTAAGGTACATTTGTGTTCTTCTGAGTATAATTACTAATTGATTAATTACCGACAATCATTTTTTCATATAATCTCTTTCAAAAATGTTTTCTGCCTTTCTCGTATATAAATAATTTGAATTATACGCAATAAGAAAATTGTCGTTGTGTTTGAAGAAAATATGCTTTAACTTTAACTAATAGGTGTCTAATCATTAACAGGATATTAAGAGATAAATACTTGCAAATGTAATATATTTGGCATTCTCGCTTTAATTGATCTTCGGAGTCTCTCCTGCTTGTATTCCTTGTTCACTATATGGGTATCGTAGAGCTACAGTGTGGTTAATTGACCTCTGCTGCCCTTTTCACGGATAAGTCAACACAGAACGAATTTAATTGAGGTTTATGCACGGTCTGAGACTTGGGATTTATAATTGTAGTTGTATTCCGAGTCTCATCTCCAAAACGACATTTTGGGTGTATAAATTTTGTACTTCTAGAAACATACTTTCTCTTAGTGAGTATTTTACGTATAGCTCTATCAATTCAAGATCAGCCTTACCTTTTGATCACACTGGATTTTCACTCACAGGATCTGGTATCTCTAAGAATTGTAGTTAGTATAATACATATAATTGTCGGTAGAAATTTAGTACATGAGTGTGAAAACTAACTTTGATAGAAAGACCAAACGGTAATAAGGTGCAATACACAAGAGAGTGAAGAGACAACTACTATATGACTTTATTCACTTGATAAATAGATTATTATTACTAATAAAATTAATTAGCTATTTAGGATGATAGAAACTAAGCATTTGTTGAGATAAAGGAAATCATGTAATTTATAAGACAATTAGTACCATTTTTTCTTGCTAAATTAAATTCATGAGATATGTCTAAGAAACATAATGTTTCTCAACGCGACTTCCACTGCTATTGTGAACTTTATGAAGAATATTTTTAAATTCCCTTCGTCTGATAAATAATTTACAAAATAGTATCAAAACGTAATATTTAAAAGCAATATTTTTCACTAAATCTCTATGTTTCATTCTAAGGTATGATGAAAAATTGAAAATGAATCCAAAATATAAAATATACTTAATATTAATTGGGTGGTAGAGGGTAGAGATAAATATTCGAACGTAAGTATGATGTATAAAAATTCATTGTTTGTCAATTTTTAAAATGTTTATCATTAGCACCAGTGTTGAGATTTGAAACTATACGTCTCGTAATATTAGAGCTATAATATTTTAAAGTGACTTTTATAATTTTATCAGAGTACATAATAGTATTTTAATTCCGTTAAATTTCCTTGAAAATAATTGGCTTGAAATAATTTTGCCTTCTAAATAATCTGCCATAGATAAATTTGCCTTGTAAACAATTACTATAGAGATAAATTTGCCTCGATTCTGTCTAGTTAGAACTACAGATAATCATATTGAAAAACAAGTTTACACAATATAAGCACATACCCCTAACGCTAAAGTTCAATGCTAGTTGATAATAAACTAGCTCTAACATGTGCACTTGTCTATTCTTGTTCACATATTTCGACTTAATCTGCTGATTATTACCAAAAAAATTAATGTTCAAATGATTTATTATACTGTGTGAAGTTAATTTCAGACTTTACCGTTGTGTTTCGATTAGGACCATTAGTTCTTCCAGGTCTCCGACGTCAGATCAGAAAATTTGAATAATAGAAGCTGAGATATTAGGCCTTATTGAATATCAATAATATTATCTTCAATTCATACCTACACGGCTCGATATGCATCTTATCAACTGGCTGAACATAATGATATTAGTTTTAATATTAAGATTAGTAAAAATATATGCAATGTATAGGAATCAGTATATTAGGCGTATTTAAGTCAATCTTAGGTGAAATAACTTATTAACAACTATAACATACCTATAAATATTTGATATCTCTGGATATTCCTAACAGGAATAAGTTTGAAACCTATTCAAATAAAAGATACATTTAATGGAAAATTCATTTATATCAGATACCTAGTTAACCATATTTTAAAAATCAACCAAGATTGTTGATACGACGTTATAAAATTTAATAATTTGAAATTTTAATAAGGATATATAGTAATTCACTCATTTACTGTCTATAGTATAAAAATAAATTACTAAACTTATAAAATTATTGGAAACACGGATGATATAAGACAATTCCTCAAATTATATATTAAAATGTATCATTGACAAGGCAATCAATAATATATATATACTTATATTAGTATAACTTATTATATTATATATATATTAATATTTATCTTATAATTATATACTTATATATTATATAGCTAATGTATATATATTATATTATATATATAATTTAAAATTCATATTAAATATATATATATTACTAATATATATATTATATATATTATATACTATATTAATATATATAAGTATATTTAATAATAATATTATATATATACTTATATATATATTAATTTATAATATATATATATATATATATATATTATAATTATAATTATAATAATATAATAATATTATATATAAATATTTACATATATATAATTATAAATATTCTCTTTACTTGTCCTTATATACTTTCTATTCTTCGACACTATTAC
>JABUQX010022696.1:0-28375 GCA_015478945.1 Trachelipus rathkii
GGAGAGAAAAAGTATCGATTCTGTAATGAGGACTTGTAGGCATAGAGCTATGGTGGGTTTTGTTTGTGTAAGTACTATAATACTAATGGTTAAATTGAAGTTGGAGAAGGTCAAGGTATGTGTGGTTGCAACATATCTGAGAGTGATGTTGAGGAGAGTGTCACTTTCTGGGATAATCTGAATGATATCTTAGAAGGGGTGAGTAGTAAGTGCTTCAGATTGATCGTGTTGGGTGGCTTGAATGGTTGGATAGGTGATCGAAAAAGAGATGGTGTAACAGGTGCCTTTGTGGCTGCGGGAAAAGGAATGAGAATGGTATTAAAGATTGATTTTTGGGAGGAAAAAGTTACCTGTGTACGTAATACATTCTTTAAGCTCAAAAGTATTCGTAAGTATACTAGAGATGGTGTTTGTAAAGATAGTATCGATGTGAAAAGTATGATTGATTTTGTGTTGGTGGAGAAGGAGATGTTGAAGTATGTGGTGGATGTTAAATCAGTCAGAGGGTTGTGATGGAAATATCAGGTCATTATAATGTTTTATAAAAGATTAAGCTGGCGGTGGCTTGGATAAAGAGGAAAAAGATAAGGAAGGATGTGAGAAGAATTATGAGTGAAAATTTAAGTGAATAAGATTATAAGAAAAAGCATGTTAAAGCATTTGCAAATATATCAGTTTAATGTGAACAAGCCAAAAAGGAACAAATCTGGACTCAAATGAAGGAATAATTTGTCAGTAGTGCAATAGAAGTATGGATATGCGCTGAAGTAGGAATATCAATAGTGTAGTGAGTGGTGGAAGAAAATGATGATGCAAGTGGTTAAAGGCAAAAAAGAGGAGTGGTTAAATGATGAGGTCTCGAAAGGAAGGTGCATTCCGATATATAGGGAGAAAAAAAGTAAGACTAAAAAGTTGCATTCGTAAGGCGGTGGGAAACAGTCAAATTAACACTTTGGAAGGAGGATGAATGAGGACTTACAAGATAATAGGAAAAGCTCTTCTGGAAGGAAGTACTAAAGGTTAAAAAAGAGAGTTAGGGGAATCTTCATAAAATAATGAATAGGGACGGCACTTTAGTGACTGACGAAGTGGATGAAGAGAATGTGGATGGAACCCTTAGAGATTCTGGACAACATTTGCAGAGATGAAGGGGTGATTGTGAATGTGTGTGGGTTTGATGATATAAGAATAAAAAGGTATTTTGGAGATGAGATAATTTGCATGGAGGAAGTAATAGATAGAGTGAGAAAGTTGAAAAATGGTAAATCAGCAGGTATAGACGGAATTACTAGTAAAATGATCAAGGATGGAGGCAAAATTGTGGCTACTGGATGGAAATAAAAGTTACGTAATAAAGCTTTTGTATGGGCATAGTTCCGAAGGAATGGTAGAGAACAAACAGCATTAGCACCTTATATAAGGGTAAGGGAGATGAGGAGAACTGTGGGAACTACAGGGGAATTAGTTTATTCTGTGTTGTAGGGAATGACAAGACCATTTTAACCCTTAAACGTCAGAATTATTTTCAAAGTAAAATAAAAAATTTTTTTTGTTAAATTTAATCTTCTTATAACATAATAAATGTATTTATAATGCAAAATGTTAATATTTGTATTTAGTTTATTTGGGGGGGGGGTTCAGGAATTCAAATACATATTCGTCACACAGAAGCTTTTTTTCCCTCTATTTTTAACCTATCTTGTTTCGAAGATCTTAGTTTATAATTTTTTGTTTTATTCATATTGTAGGTTACGAAAACAACGGAATTATATTTTTGGTTCGAATTTATTTCTAGGTCTCGTGGAATAATAATTTATACAAAATTAAACTTTCTTTGTTAAAAAATAATTTTACGAAAATTAAACTTTTGAATCAGGTAGTTTTCGTGTTATATATATAATATAGGGTAAAACTTGCTAAGTTGGGTGGCTTCTTTATGTGAGCAAGCACCCTATATAAAGAGGATGTAATTTAAAGATTCATATTTTGAAATGATGTTTTTATTCAACATAAGTAAAATATGAAATAAATATAAAAGTAATAAAAGTTGCCTTCTGTGAGATTACTCTTCGCCAGGCGAGTCGCAGCCCTTTCCTTGAAATTTCCCGCTCTTGCCGAGAGTGCGTTTTAAAGTTTGGAGGATTTCTGGGAGAGAGAGTATTTTGATTCTTGTTAATTTATTCTGACTCTGTATCTGACTCTGGAGTATCTCAAAAATGACGGGTTTATATAGTATTTTCACTTTGACTTATGCTAAAAATTTGCTCGCGCAAATCTTAGCATAAGTACGAACATAAATTAAAATGTTTAGCAAGTTATAATGGAGTGTACATTACTTTCCTGCGCTAAACACGGAACAGTGAGAAAGATTTATAATAATTATACAAGAGAATAATAACTAAAATACATAAAATTAAAGTATTTTCAAATGCAGGCATATTTAATTATGTCCGAAGACATAAATAACACATACAAACATATGGAAGCCAAAATAGTATACGTGAAATTGAAAGAATATTAAAATACGAGGCATAACTGGTTACTATTCCGAAGATCTTAAACATATATACAATATTTGAGAATACATATAAATACAATAATAGTTATATATACAGAAAATAAAAAGTGCATTTAAAATCACAAGCATATATTTGGTTATATCCGTTAGATATAAAACAAACATTTACAACATTTAAATGTAAAAAAGTACAAAAATGTTAATACATAATAATTATTGATATTGAAAACAATTGAATTATTCACAAGTTAAATAGGCCACATGGACGAACCATTAAATCCAAAGGAAAGGTCCAGTTTAAGACGTTTCTAACGTATCCATGATTTGACCAATGCGCCCGTAGTTTTCAAAGTTGTAGTTACGAGAGGAACATTGCTTGACATATGTAGAGACGAAGTTGCTTGAAATTTAAGTCTCTTTATTTGAAAAATTTCTTCATACATAAAAAGGGAGAGGTCACAGAACCATTTAGAATTCGAAAAGGAATCAAACGTTTGGTAGTGGAATTCAAAAATGAATTTTTCCCCATAATCCAAACTTAAAATGATGAAAGGAAATCCATTACCATAAAGGAAGTTACATATGTTAAGGCGAAATTGCTTGAAATTAGGTCCTTTATTTGAAAAAATTCTTCATACATAAAAGGAGCGGTCACAGAACCATAATTCGAAAAGGAATCAAAGTTCGTAGTGGAATTTCAAAAATGAGTTTCTGCCCATAATCCAAACTTGAAATTGATGAAAGAAATCCATACCGAAAAGGAAGTTTGATATGTCTAGCGATGAATCCGACTATGTTTGTTATTTGTAAAAGATGAAGACCATAATCCAAAATTAATTAAAAATGAAAATTGAAGTTCTATCGATATCGTTTTCTTTGGATTCATCTTCTAGGGGTTTCTGATTGGGCGATATTAGTATAATTGACAGTTTTTTCTTTTTCTTCATTTTGTTTGTTTTTCAGAAGGCGTTGATTGAAGTTCTGGGTGTCTTCTCCGGTTTCACCAATTAATAGGGTTAAAAACTTGCTAAGTTGTGCGCTTCTTTTATGTGAAGCAAAGCACCCTATATTAGAGATGCGTTAATTTAAAGATTCATATTTGAAATGATGTTGTTATTCAACATAAGTAAAATATGAAATTAAGTATAAAAGTAATAAAAAGTTCCTTCTGTGAGATACTCTTCGCAGGCGAGCCGTAGCCCTTCCGTGAAATTTGCCGCTCTTGCCGAGAGCGTTTTAAGTTTGGAGGATTTCTGGGAGAGGAGTATTTTTTGATTCTTTGTTAATTTATTCTGGAACTCTGTATCTGGACTGAAGAGTATCTCAAAATGACGGGTTTATATAGTATTTCACTTTGACTTATGCTAAAATTTTGCTCGCGCAAATTTTAGCATAAGTACGAACATAAATTAAAATTTTTTACAAAGTTATAATTTGGAGTGCTACATTATATATATATATATATATATATATATATATATATATATATATATATATATATATATATATATATATATATATATATATATATTATATATTATATATATAATATATATTTATATATATTATATATATATATATAATTATTCGTGATGGAATTTCATGAAACAATTGTTTTGGTGTGAAGCATAAATGTACTTCACACTTCTTGCAGAAAACTTTCGTTTTACCATTGCACCCAGGAAGTTTGCATCCTATAACCTTGTCACTGTATTCAGGGAAGTAATCTACCCCATCAAGTCTTACACTTGAGCAGGGTATCGGTTTTGCTGGTCATTTTCTTTTTTTTGCCTGAAAATCTGCGTCAACAGACCCAGAGGGTCTTCCCCTTTTTTAGTCTAAGGACTTACCACCTTTACAAAGATGTTCCCCTATTTCAATTTTAAAATCTAATAATCCTTTTATATTTTTAGAGGGTATTCCATTTGCTAAAGAATCTCTTTTATTTTCAAGCCATGAGGTGGCACAAAACATGTCTCTGAAATGGAAAAAAATTCTATGGTACAATTTCCTAGACTTTACGGTGTTTCGATATAGGGCAATCATTTGATCAAGTTTATCAACCTCCCCCCCCATATGTGTATTATATAAGTTGACAATTTCGGGAACCTTTACTGGGACATCTTTCTTCTGGGATTTATCAAATTTTATCATCTCTTGTAAGGGAAAAACGGTGCATACGTTGTCAAAAATATTACTGAACGTTTATCAAAATACTTCACGGCAGTTATGTTGATGCCGTCGACATCAGCAGAACGCGCAACAACAGTTCCCCTACCCTTTTTCTTCATTTGTTTGTCTGATGGAAATTCAATATTTGGGATTCTAGTTAGGCGGGCAGTACCAACAGATTGTATTCCTAATTTGCTTAACTCCTATAATAATGCGATACCAGTAAACCAATTATCGAAATAGAGAGTTTGTAATGTCCCAATCTGGGTACTACTGAACATAATTTCAATACAATATATCCGCTATCTCCAATGTGAGCATACTCCTCAAGTTTGGTTATCCCACCTATGTAAATATCGAAATTATAAACAATTCCGGTATCCCCAGTGAACACAAACACTTTGCATCCCCAGTTTTTGGTTTATTAGGAAGATACTGTATGCATGATTGATGTCCCTTGTATGGAATCATTTGATCGTCTAATGATAAAAATTCTGAACTTGGGGGTTCTTCGAGTTACTTTTTCCTGTAAAATGTCAACAAATGGTCGAATTTTAAATAACTTGTCAAAATTCATGCGATCTCTAGGAAGTTGCTTACTATTATCATTGAAATGAATATATTTCTTTGTCTCCTCCCATCTATCACGCGTCATTACATCTGCAACACAGCCAATCCTGAAGTATTTACTCCAATAAAGTCGTGTGTTGGGTAAAATTAAAATTGACACGTAAATTGCAATACCCATGAACTGCTCTAGTTCTTCGACTGTCATGTTTAGTGGCCGATTAGGGTTTTGTTGAATGGCGTATAAATTTGATTCTCTAATGATAGTCTCTAAAAGGCCGATATCAAAAAATAGTAAAAATAAGAAATAGGAGACCCTACAGGTTCTGGTTCTTTTGAACCCCCTTTCCATTCATAGCTGCGAGATTGCTCAGCCCGATTCTTCTCTCCAGTGAATATGCTTTACCCTTTTTTTTTGAAGACGCTGCAGTTCTTTGTCCTCCAGAAGTTGGTAGAGTATCTGTTACAGTATATATATATATATATATATATACTATATATATTATATAATTTATATATATATATATATATATATATATATATATATATATATATATATATATATATATATATATATATATATATATACCGTATATATATATATATATATACTATATATATATATATATATATATATATAATATATATATATATATATATATATATAGATATATATAATATATATATATAATATAATATATATATATATATATATTATATATGTATATATATAACATTGTATATATATATATATATATATACTATATATTTATATATATATATATATATTATATATATATATATATATATTATATATATAGTATATATATATATAATATATTATATATTTATATTATATATATATAATATATATATATATATATGATATACATATATATAATATATATAATGCGAATAATATATATATATATACACTCCTATACAGAGTCGTGCCGCGAGTATATATATATATATATAGTATATATATATATATAATATAGTATATATATATATATATAGACATTCGGTAGGATCTTTCTCCTTTAAATATTTTTTGTGGGAAAAAGAGTTAAAAATTGTTATTTTTATTTTTTTCATTGTTCCCTATCGAACAAAATGTACAAAAGCTCTCTTGATGCCTGATGCTTGTTTTATTTAACCAAAATTGCAAAAGGCATGAATTTTTTTGGCAAATATCAAAATACAGTTTTTTTTAAGTGAATTTAGAAACTTTTTCGAAGTTATTTTATATCAGTTGTAATCATAAAGTTTAAAAACTTGGAAGCGCATCCCCTCTCACCTTCTCCCTTTTTCTTCCTTTTCTACCTTCTGTCTATCTATGTCTTTATGCTTATTGGTTTTAAAATAAAAAAAAACTCTTTAAAAGTGCGGAAAAATTGCAAAATTTTATATTAAATCATACCTTTTCGCTGGAAAGATCCACTAAATAGCCTATACTAAAGTACACTATATATATATATACTAATATATATATAATATTTTATATATATATATAATATTATTATATATATAATTATAATACTATATATATATATATATAGTATATATATACTATATATATATTTACTATATATATATATATATATATATATCGCTATATATTACTATATATATATAGCGTATATATATCATACTTTGGATTCTTCATAGGAAACTTGAAACAGTACTCCTAAAATTTTTTTACTAGGATAGAGGAACTTTTGTAATAAAATTCTTTCATGAAGAATATGAGTAACATTAAAAAAAATGAATCAATCCTAGGGATAAGGAAAGATAAAAGAAAAATGTTTTTTTTCCCATCTATTTTGTGTTGTCCTTGTTGTGCCTGGCTTCATGAAGACGAGGTCTATAGCATTTTGACTTCTCAAGTTATTGTCATATATCTGAAATTGAGATGTTTAGGACAGGGAAGCTCAGAAGGGCCATCATTACAGGACAATACATATACTTTTTTTGATCATTATGGCCGTCTTTACTATTTGAATCAGTTTGTATAGTCATAGGGAGTCAATGACCTCCCATTGCCAATTTACCCTGTACCACCTGGGGTAATGTATGCGGAGGGAGAGGCGGAGTTCCGAGGCTAATCCTTTTGCGAACTTAAAAAAGGTTTGTGCTAAAAAGAGTTTTTGAGCTGCTAGCAAAAGCAATATTTGAAAAGTAATTAAGTGTATTTAAAAAATAATTAGGTAATATACTATATCTCTGATCTAGGCGTGTTTTAATTTCAACAATTTTGGTCAGCTCCTTGAAGAACACAATGAAAATGAAGCTAACTTTGACTGGGCAAAAAATTATCCTGAATACTTATGGACTAATGACTTACAGGTTAAAAGTTTAAACACTGTTTTCCCAGCCCATGATGCTTCGAAGAATCACTGCTGTCACAGTTTAAGCTCCAGGTTAAATGGATGGAACATCATGGATATTTAATATTGAGAAAAAAATGTACTGCCATTAAAGAGTTATCAGATGGGTTTTGCCAGGTTTTGGCACCCTTAAATTCATCCCTGCCAGTTCTGGATCAATTGAAAGGATTTTCTCTACTTTTAGGTTGTTGGTTCAAAAAGTTTCGAAATAGACTTGGGTTATAAAAAGCTCAAAAACTTGTAAGGGATATTTAAATATCTAAGACAGGTTAGACAGGCAGATAGTATTACTAATGTTGAAATAAAATAGAAAATGTGATTCATTCACTGGCTTAATTCAATCCAATGTTTAACAATCTAGGTTATACACTTATTCATACTTTATCAAAGATAAACTACGGCAAACAAAATATTATTCTAGTAAACCTTATAGACCAAGAGGAAACACTTAATATTGTTTTATAAACTTTCTTGTGAAAAGGAATATTTTCATTAGTATAGTCATTAAAATTTAAAAACATTCAATTTTTATCATTAAAATTAAAAAAATATTTTTTTCATTCTCATTTATTTCAAATATTTAATTTAACGTATATCCAATGAAACACCTTGACATAAAAATTGCAATAGAGACCTAAGTAAATAATGAACACATAATATAAGACTAGTTTATTATTGGATCATTTAGTTGATTTTTTTAAAAATATCTCAAATGGTTTGAAAATAATTAGCCCGTACAATTTAAAAAAAACCACACACCACTTTGCAGCTGGGGCTCTTATTGCGGGTTTATTAGGTGGGCTTTTTGCCTTTTCTGTTGTTTTCTTTTGGGTGGGTTTTTTAATGCCAACCCTACTTTAAACTTATCTCTTGTATTGAGCAGTTGCACCTTAAAATTCGTCTGGTAATTTTTCTTGAAATTCACTTTCAAACAACGTACTTTGCTATTCCCAGTAAAACTATAGGATGGATTTCATTCTCTTCGAAACTTGTTCTCTTGTCCAAGTCATTCTTGGACTGTAAATATTTACATATTAGCATTTTTACTGGTCTGTGCGCTGATGTAATACTTTTATTTCAAATGATCTATTGCACCTGGCAAATTAAAAAACACTTTGCGTGTTAAAATACCGGTTGTATAGTTTAACGGGAACAGTAAAAGATTAATTGTACCATGTGTATTTAATAGTGTTGACACATTTTTCTTGCAACACTCTGTATAATGTATAATATATATATATATATAACTATATATAAGATATATATATATGTATATATATATACTTATATATATATAGTAATATATATATATATATATAAATATCATATATATATATACTAGTATATATAAATATATTATGGGTACATGGAATGTCAGAGGACAATGAAAGTTGAGGATCGTTGAAACGGAAGAAAAGGACCGGTGATGGATGATATTTAGGAAGGGGCAAATTTTGATTTGCTCGCTGTGACCTGAAACCAAAGATGAAAGAAAAAACGCGGGAGAATGAGTGGTGTGGAAGTGGAATGTTGTAGTCGCTGGTATGGATACATAATGAGAGGGAGAGAGAAGGATTTGCAATTCTGACGAGTGACTTGTGGTACAGAGCTTATAGTAGATTGTTGTGTGTGAGTGAGTACTAGAATTATAATAGTTAAATTTAACGCTGAAAAAGTCAAGGTTTTGTGTGGTTGTAGGCATATGGGTCCCATCTGATGTGCGTATTGTTTAGAGAAGTGCAATTTTCTGGAAAATCTGGAATGCATGTTTGGATGTGGTGAGTAGGAGTTTCAGATTGATTGTGTTGGTGACCTAAATGGTGGATAGGTGATCAAAAACCAAGGCATGGGTAAATACAGGGCTTCTAGGGTGTCCGGCGAGAAAATGAGAATTGGTAGGAAGGTGATTGATTTCGTGAGGAGAGAGGGTATGTGTCAATGAAATACTTTCTTTTAAGACACAGAGTAGTTCATCAAGTTATACTAGAGCTGGTGTGGTTTAGAGATGGGTACGAAGTGAAAGTATGATTGATTTGTGTTCGGTGAAGGAAGGAGATGTTACAAGAATGCTTGCTGGCATGTTAAATCAGTGAAGAGGTTAGGAAGTGGGATTTCGTTATCATTATGCTTGCTTTATGTTAACATCCTAGCGGTTTAGTGGGGCCTTTGGATGGAAAGAGAAACGGTGGGTTAGAATTAAGGTGAGAAGATAAGTGAATAAGGGGTAAGGATAAAGTATTTTAAGAGCTTTGCAAGTAAATCAGGTTAAATTGGAAGAAGTTAAAATTAAAGAAATCTGAAGCAAATGAGGGAAACGTGGAAGCTGTATTTAGGAGTATGTGGATGGACTAAAGTAGGAAGTAAGAATGCTAACAGCGAATGATGGAATGAAGAGGTGATGCAAGCGGGTTAAAAGTAAAAAAAAAAGAAGCGTGTTGAATGTGCCTAAAATCCAATGATGAGGTTCAAAGAAAGATGTTTGGAAATATATAAGAAAGAAAAAAAGGAAAAAGAGCAATTGCTAGAAGGAAAAACAAAGACGTAAATGAATGTTTGGAAAGGAGGACTTGAATGGGGACTTTCAAGGGAATAGGAAGGCTCTTTTGGAGGGAAGCGCGAAAGGTTAAGAATTTAAGAATGATTAGAATAATAGATAGTGATGGTACTTTCGTAACTGATGAAATGGATGTGAGGGGAGTGTGGAGGGAACACTTAGAAAATCTGCACAACATTGGCAGTTAATGAAGAAGTGATAGTGAATGTGTGTGGTTTGATGGTGCTAGAAGGAATAGGTATTTTGGGATGAGGTCCCATTAGTAAGGTAGGAGGGGTAATGGGGTAATGGGTAGAGTAAGCAAGTAAGAGAATGGTAAATCTGCAGGTAAGAAGAAATTACTGGTGAAATGATCAAGAACGGAGGCGGGTTGATGATTGATTTCATTTTGAAGTTGTGTAACAAAGCGTTTACGGAGTGTCTAGTTCCGAGGGATTGAAGGAAGCTAGTAATAGTATCCTTTATAAGAGGATAAGGGGGAAAAAGGGAACTGTAGGAATTATAACGGAATTAGTTTTTGAGTGATGTAGGCAAGATATATGCTGGTTATTTTTGTCGAAAAAGAGTGCTCTGAGTGACTGAAGGACTGATTCTTGAAGAATAAGGTGTGTTTAGAAGGGTAGAGGATGTGTGTGGATAAATCTTTACATTGAAACAAATGATTGAGGGAATGACTGAGAGAAGATGAATAAATTAGTATTTAGGTTGGTCTATGGATTTGAAAACAGGCATTGGAGAGACATCAATAGAGGAAGCTCTATGGCAAGTTGTCTAGTTATATTATGCGTGCTGGTGGTAAGCTCTGAATGGAATCAAAAATATGTGATGACCGATAGTGAAGCCGTGATGTAAGATATAACATGAATCGAAAGTGATTCGGATTTTAATATTAATAGCGGAATGAGGCAAGATGTGTTATGTCCTTTTGGTTATTCAATTTGTATATGGATGCCATTATGAAAGAATTTAGAGGTGGGGGTGGAAGGGGTGGTGTTAGAATGATTGAAGATAGAAGAGAGTGGAGGGTTCCCTTCCTATTATATGCGGATGATTTATTTTTGGGTGGCGAATCTGAAGAGAGTTGGAGAGGATTTGTAGAGAGATTTTTTAGGGTGGAGCAAAGTGTAAAAGAAAAGTTTAAAAGTAAATGTAGATAAGTAAGAGTAAGGTTATGGTTGGTGAGTGAGCGACAGGCCTTGTGTTGAAGTTATGTAGATGCGGCGTGTAGCTGGAAAAAGGTATGAGCTTAAATATTTTAGGATGAAAAAGGGAACGGATGATGCACGGTGTGTAGTAGGAAAATTAGTGAATGGCAGGAAGGTGGCTGGTGCAATGGAAATCGTTGGTGGATGTACAAGGCTAAGTCTGAGCTGCGCTATGGTTTTTACATGCAGGTATGTGTTACCTGTGTAATGTATAGTAGTGGAGACTATGGTCTGGAATAAGAAGTATAGATCTAAAGCTTCAATGTGTTCAGGATGTGACAATCTTAGGGACCTGTTAGGTGTGAAAGATTTGATAAAATGAAGAATGAACGTATTAAGGGAGTTGTGTGGTATAAGAAAAGGGTAAATGAGATTTCAATAGGATTGAAAGTGCGTTGAGATAGTTTGGTCATGTGGAAAGGATAAATGATAGTCTGTTGGTTAAGCGGATGTATAGTGGTAAGTGTTGCTGGGGAATCGACCGGCTGGAGACCGAAAAGAAGTGGACTGAGTTAGTAAAGGGATGTCTGCAGGAGAGAAATGGTTGAAGTTTGGCAGAGGCGATAAAAAGGTGCATACTAAGTAGGAGTGAATGGCGGAGGTTTTGTGAGGGGGTATAGTCGTGGCCCACCTGGGTTCAAGCGATGATCCCTGCATCGACGAAATGCCATAGTGAGGGTTCGTCGCGGTCCCGCGAAGCTCTAAGGTAGATTTTCTGACTGCGATCGAGTTCTCACTAATGAGGGGGCTTTAAGGCTGGACTTTCTTTTTCGGACTTGTGTGTCTTATTCTTCTACTACTTTTCTGTTTTCCGGTGCATGGTACCTTCACCTTATCCCCAGTCTTGGGGAAAAAGATGTAGATAGATTATATATATATATATATACTATATATATCTATATATTATACTATATATATAAACTATATATACTATATATACTATATAATTATATAATATATATATATAAAGTACTATATATAAATATATAATATATATATATTAAGTATATATATATATTAATATATAGGGTGATCGTAAAACTAAGGGGGAAGATTTTTTTTACGCGTTCTCCGTCGGAAACTCTTAAGTAGTTGCCTATTGGTGTTAAAAATGAAATTGTCAAAGTTTCAGCTTCGATCGGATAACATTTAAGCGATCCTTGCCTCATCAGCGCTAAAGCTAATTAAAAAACTTCTATTGCCTCTTAAAAAATGCAGAGGGTTTTCCGCTAAAAATTAGAAACGGCGTTGTATCATTAAGAACTTGTTTTGTTTTCAGTTTTTTTCGTTTTTTTCTTGGCTTCAATTTTCACTCCCACAACTTGTTTTGAGAAACGACAGATCGGTAAGATATTTGGCTTTTCGATGGTTTGGTAGATTTCGTACTTTATATGATGTGAATATCCATTCAGATGTCCAGTCTTGCCCCAGCCACTCTTAGGATAAACAGCTTGAAGTAGCATTCGCTAGATCTCACAATAATCTCGAAATTTTAAAAACCTAGAAAACGAGTATTCCACAAATCAATATTATTCTCAATGTAAGTATTTATTATAAATATGATTGTAGAAAATCTGATAAATAATAATAAATTATTAAAGTAATTATAAAACATTTCATATAATAATAATAAAGGAGATACGAAACTAACTGATTTGTTGAAAGTCATCTTGTAATTTAACATTTTATTTTATTGACAATTGGGTTTGCATGAATTCTGAAAATTTATCAAGTCATTAACGCCACTCAGCTTGAAATTTCCCAGTGATATAGTATAATATATAAGTATATATCATGTATATATATATATATATATACGTATAATATTATATATATATATATAGGTATATATACTATATATATAATATATATATATATATATATATTATATATATTTATATATATAATATATATATATATATATATATATATTATATAATATAATATATATATATATATTATATATATATATATATATATATATAATATATACTATACGTATAGTAATATATATATATGGTATATATAGGGTATATATAGTATAATATATAATATACATATATATATAATATATATATTTATAATACTTATATTAATATATATATATATATACTATATATATAATATATATATATAATAATATATATATTATATACATATATATATACTAATATATATATATAAATATATAATTATATATATATGATAGTATATATATAGTATCATATATATATGTATATATATATAATATATATATATATATACTATGATATAGTATAATATATATATATATATATATATATCATTATAATAATATAATATATATTATATATATAATATATATATATTATAATTATATATACATATATATATACAGTATATATATATATCAAGATATATAATATATATTATATATATATATATATATTATATATAGTACTATATATATATATATATATAATATACTATATATAATATATATATATATATATATATATATATATATATAAATATATATATATATATATATTTATATTACTATAATATATATATATATAGTATAAACTATATATATATATATATATAATATATAAAACTATACTATATATATATATATACTACTCTATATATATATAATCATATAATATATATATATACCAGTGAACTAACAGGGTATTGCATCATGTGTACAATAGCCAGAAAGATTTATATTCGTGAAAAATATTTTCATCCTAAGAGTTTAAAATTTTTAAAGAACCGATAACTTTAGACATCATTATAGGCGATGAAATGTGTAATTTAAAAAACAAAAAAGGTTGGTTGTTATATCATCTTTGAGAGAATCTTTTCGTAAAGTATATGTTTAAAGTATGGAAAAGTTTGTTAAACAGCTTACTAATTAAATTATGAATAATAGTGGAATGTCTGTGATTTGTGTTGTGGGGACGGGTTGTACGGTGGTATTGATAAATAACAAACAACTCAGTTCTGTAACATATAAAATAACAGTGGTACGACTAACTCCTATCATCAGCTATGAGAGCGGGCTATCTTGTGTTTGCCCCGCGGACGATACAAGACTAGGTCAAACTTAAAAGAATGCGTGTGGTCTTTGTACATGAGGTACGCTTAGTATGCGATAATAAAAGTTAATATATGTCGGGTGCCGGTGGAACGGTTAGCGTAATGTGGTTTTTGTAAATTTGATTGAACTTCTAATCTATTATTCTCCTGTATATGGTGGAACGGGAAGGGAGGGGATAAGTGTGAGTGATTGCGGTCTAGTTTTATTGAGACGTAAAATTTACTACTTTCTTAAAACAAAACAAGGCGCATTAAAGTCTGTTGGAGAGTAATTTTTCCATAAATAGAGTAGTTTAATTTATAACTATCAGAGAAGTGGACTAAACACTACTGTGTGAGGGTGTTGCCATCTACTGAGCTACTCTTGTATACCAGGATATTACAGCCAATAGGGCGGGAGATTAATCCGCGCATTTAAATACCCGGGAAAACTGATTGCTACTAAAAGCGAACGTTTATAAACTTGAATTTGATATTAACGAGGAGTGGGTGTTAAGAGAAAAATAAAGGAAAGTGTTCGAGTCTCTGGACTGGCCGATGTGCATATAAGGTGTCACAATGTTGGTTTGGATGTATGCTGTTCATAAACAATAACAATATATTTGTGCCAAGAGGGTTCTTAATGCTTAGTAGTTATTTGCGTTGTGGGTACTTCTATTCACAGCAGTGAAACCATACATGTCTGGGCAGAATAATTTTAAAAATCCGGTGTTAACTATCTCAATATTTATATGGGTTTGGTATTTTTATCTTATTGTAAAATATAATTTTTATAAATTATAAGGGTTGAGGGTGAGTAGTGAGCTATTTGGATATTATTAGGGATAAGGATAAGAGGTGATTATTAACGGAATAAATGAGAAGTAGTTTAATAAATATAGGTTTTTTTATAAAGTTTTTTAGAGAGTTGAAAAAAGTTTAATAAAATATTTATGAACCAGTTGAACCCAATTTTAAGGGTTTTATATAGTAATATTGTTTAACAGAGGCCGCTTACCCGGTGAAGGCGTATTTGGAAACCGGGTATTTGGGTAGGGAATGGTTATGGGAAAACAAGGGTTGGATTAACTTGGGGATAAAATAAACCCTAAAATAATTTTTTTTTGTTTCTGTAGGGGGCAAGTGTGGCAATAAATAAAATAATATGGAAAAAATAGATATAATAAAAGGGGTATGACCCCTAAAATCGTATTGTTTAAAGTTTTATTATTTATAAGTTATTCCATATATAAAGTAATGGCCAAATGATCTGGGAGGACATATACTTAGAAAGAAAACTATCAGTTGATGAGAAAGCAAATTTAATAAGCCAATAAAAAAACGTGATGTGTGGCGAAGCCATAACCTAAGGGTTAAAGACAGGCCCAATTTAGTGGCTGCTGGTTTTTTTTTACGCAAAAATACCACTTCTGGTTGACGGTTGTTGCTGACATCGGTTTACATCGGTTGAACATCGCGGGTGGTTACGATTGCGTGTGTACAATCTTTTAACGTCATTATATAGTGTGTGGGATCATTTTACGTGTGCTTGGCAAGAGATACGAGGTATGTGAAAGATAAACACGAAAGAGTGTTGTGGATCATAGAATACCAAGGTGAATAGAACGATCAAAAACTCAACATTAAGTAGAAAAAAAAAGCCGTTGGGTTTGGAAAACTGTATTTTACCTTATTTCATAAAATAAAAGCTGCGGCGAAAGTACCAATCACTTCGCCATCTTCACGGGGCAGTCGCGGTCCTTGGACCCTACAAAAAGGAAACTACCTATTTACAGGGATCGCTTGGAACTACAAAATATTACCGGTCAATCTTCAGATCCATGAGCGAATAAACCAGTTTACGTCCTTACAGGACTTTACGGACTTATAAATACATGGTTTATACTAATAAAAAACAAAAAGCGTTTTCTCTGAAGTGTATAAAATATCATATAAATAATATTTATAACAGAAAAATAAAAAATGAAAAAGAAACTAAAGGATGGGAAGAAAAATAAAGAGACTAGCAAGAAAAATAAAATATATAGAATAGTCTCTGCCATGAAAGGGTCTAGGATGAAAGAAAGATATTAATTTAGCATGGGAAATGGGGAATAAATACACCATAAATAAATTATTATTTCAACCAGGAAAGACGGAAATTAAAGAAAAATAAGAGAGCTATATCTTTATAACATGAAGGATAATAAATAAGCAGCTAAGTGAGAGGAGAAAGTGAGAGGTGGTTAAAATGGAAGTAATAGAGAAAAAAAATAATAAAGATAATGGGAGGGATAAGTAAAATATAACTGTGGAGATGACACTAATAAAATGAGATATAAATAATAAATATGGGAATATATAATTAGATAATAGTGAGTAATGGAATTAATGAGACTTTATATTATTATATTTGTAATAAATAAATAAAACTATATATATATATATAATGAGTAATTTAAATAAAAATACATAAATAAAATAATAGATAAGATATAATATGATATTAGAGATAGAAAATAAAAAATAATAATAATATATAGATATATAATAATAATAATTATAATAAGATAATATAGAAATAATAAAGAAATAATAAATAAATACAATAACTATAATTAATATTCGATTCGAAATAAAACATAAAAAATAAAATTACTATAATTTAGCTAAGTCCCAATAACCATAATAAATATAATTATAATAAATAACAAGTAATAATGGAGGATAATAGATAATGAGATGTAATAATTCAAAAATTTTATGGGAGAATATCAGATGATTTTTTTGAAGCATTGAAAGTGATATTTTTGCCCATTTAAATTTTGAATACGAGGAATGATCAAAAGCAGGGGAAATTAAAGTAATAAATTGTTAAATTTTAATTTTTTTAATAGATTAGATGGAGAGTAATTATTTTGAGATAAGGTTTAAATTAAAGTAATTAAAGGAGGATTAAGAGATGAGGAAAATAATATATATATCAATAATAATAATAAATAATTAAAATTAATAATAATAACAATAAATGGAAATTAAATTAATAATAAATAAATAATAATAAATAATAATATTGAATAGTGTAAATGCTTAAGGTTACAAGAAAATAATTTGATTTTGATGAGTTAAAACATTTTAACAGCAAGTATGGTTACATGAACTTTTTAAGACTTCTTACAAACAAGAAAGCTCACAAAATTGATTACATCATGATTCACTCTTAAGGATTAAAAGAACAAATACAAAGTTTTATACTTACATCATCCATAACCACTAGAAAATACCCACAATAACACACAAATACATTTCACTTACAGAAGCAAACGTACCAACAAACCTTATTATAATGTAAGAATTTATATTTAAAACAATAAGAAAACCTGCATACATACAGTATGTACAGGTAATGAATTAAAAAAGGTATTACAATAAAAATACAAATCATTACGTAACACACACATACTTTTGTAACAACAACGATGACGTTAAGGCCTAAATTTCTAGAAAGAATATTTTCTGGATATGAGTTCGGATGCTAGTACGCCTGTGAGTTATATAACTCTAGAGAGTAGGGGTGTATTCATGTATCTCACACCTTACAGCTGTGAGACGAGCTACTTCTTTTTCTCACGCATTTCCACCATCAGAAACTCTTCCCAGAGCTTATCTCAGATAGATTCGTGAGAGGAAATAAGCCTCATGTAGTAGCATCACGAGTCGTGTCCATATGAGTTATTCAAATCAGTAAAGTCATCAGGAGGTCTGAGGTTTTGTATATTTATACTATATATATTGAAAATAATAATACTATATATTCATATATACTAACATACTAATAATCTCATATCTAATCTCTTCTATATAACTCTTATCATCAGTATCGTGTAATAAATATATATATTATATAATACCTACTATAATAAATTTATATCTACTTAATATAATATCTTAATATATACTCGTATAATCATATCCACTCAAAAATTTATCTATTCTAATGTGTACTATTTATATAGTGTCTAATATGAGTATAAAATCAAAAAATGTACATCTAAGAATACTAAGGATTTGTCTGCTCCGATCATCTATTAATTATTATCTATCTTAATCAACTATCAATCTAATTCTATATACTTAAAATAAATTGATATATGTTATTATTTGGAGGAGGACCATTGCTATTTATAGCACAGGTTGAGTTGGTTCTTATATCACTACTTAACTTTTCGTACAATAGCGCACTCCACCTTAATTTGACCAGCGGTTTTCGCCTCTCCACTTTCTCCATATCAGTTTGTTCATCTATACAATTTCTCATTATTCAATTACTGTTTTCATTCCCCACGCAATGCAGGCAGCCGCCGCCGGCAGCGCCGCCGCAGCAAGTCATTAGCAGAAGGACCCCCAGCACCGCCCGCCTGCCGACAACGACGACAGCGCAACGACAGCCGCCGCAGCAGACCAGCAGCCGCCGAAGACAGCATCGACCGAACCACCAGCGCATAAGATACTACAGCAACCGCAAAAGGAAAGAAAAAGACGAAGAAAAATGAAATTAGAAAATCGAGAGAAAAGTCATCCATGGAACTTTTATCTGCGAGAAATAGAGTAAGATTAATTAAAAAAAAGGAAAAGGAAAAGGAAAAAGGGAGAAGAGATAAAGAAAAAAGAAAAGAAAAAGTAAAAGAAAACGAAAACGAAAAAGAAAAAGAAAAGAAAAGAAAGAGATAGAAGAAGATGTATAAAATATATAAAAAAATAGATGAAGGAGACGAAGAATGAGGAAGAAGAGAAGAAGAAGAAGACAGAGAAGTAGAAAAAAAAGAAATAGTAGACGAGAAAGAAATAGAAGAAGAAATGAAAAAATGAGTAGAAAGCGAAAAGAAAAAGAAAAAATAAGTAAGAAAAGAAAAAAATTAATAAAAAAGAAAAGAAATAGTAGCGAAAAAAGAAATTAAAAAAATAGGAAATAAGGAAAGAAAAAGGAAAAGGAGATAAAGGAAAAGGAAAAGGAAAGTAAAATAATAGAATATAGAAAAAAGAAAGAAGACGAAAAGAAAGATAAAAGAAAATGAACGAGAAAAAGAAACCTAAAAGACGAAAGAAAAAGAAGAAAAAGAAAAGAATTATGAAAAAGAAAAGAAGAAGAAAAAGAAGCAGATAAAGATAAGAGAAGATGAAGAATAAGAGAAGTAAGAAAAGAAGAAGAAGAAGATGAGAAGATATCAACAACAACAACAACAACAACAAAAACACAAAAGCAACACTAAGAACATGTACAATGTTAGGAAAGAAGAACTGAAAATTGTGCTAGTACGCAGGACATTCCAATGTGTTACATTTCACCCTTAAAAAACTTTTCACTTTAATATTTATATACCTTGTCATGCGATGACTTAACTATCATTTTTAATATCTCAAGTTTATAAGTTATAATAGGAGCTACAAAGTCAATTGAATACACACCTAGATCACAATATAAATATATATAATATATATATATATTATAATATTATATTATATAATATATTAATTAATATATATATATTATATATATAAATCTATTTAATATATATATATATATGTTATATAATAATATATTATATAATATATATATATTTAATATATTATATATATATATATAGTAATATATATTATAGGTATATAGGTATAGTATTATAGATATATTTTAATATATTATATCAATTATAATATTTAGTATATATAGTGTATATATATTATAGTATATATTATATAGATATATAGCGTATAATATTGGTGATATTATTCTGTGAAGGACGATATAATAAAATATAATATATATATATATATATATCAGGCGATTCCTGTTTCTTGCTACTAACGTCACGAGATGAGCGAATGCAGGGAGAGGAGAGAGAGAAGATGTGTGCTGTGTGAGAAATAGATGAGAATAGGGCCTAATATATATAAAGTGTACTATATATCATATAAATGAGTGAAGGTATATAAATAATAATATAATACTAATACTGTATATTAATAATAATAAGAGATATATGAGATAGTAAAGTAATGCATGAATTATATTAGATATGTATAGATCAACTACTTATAACAACTATAATAATCAATCGTAGCAAATAATATATAGACCGTATACTAAGTAACAATAAACTTCTTTAAATATTACGGAAGGTTTAGCTTGACATGAAATCATAAATTTCTTCACAAGTCATTTTTGCAAAAATTTCTCTCTATTTAATAAAGTGAGAAAATGTCTTTGTATTGTCTCCAATGTTCTTAGGATAATTTTGTGTAACTCAGATCTTCGGGAAGATTGGACAATCTTACTTTTCATTTGGAGAGTTTCTCAATATGTTTTAGTTCTCCTTGAAGACGCTTCAAAATGAGCGTTCAATCACTCGCAACTGGATATTGGTACATAGTTAGAGTTAAAATTATCAATTTATAGAGTTCCTTAAGGCATTCTGAAATTTTATTAAAATATTCTGCACAATAGCATGATTCAAACATATTCTTTAGCAAAAATTTTGTTTGTCATGCATACACAATTCAGATCGCAAACGTGAAAAGTCAAAGTAAGAACGGTAAATTTATTTTTAAGGATTGAAAGCCTTTTGAGGAAAACTAATATTGAATGATTTAAATTTTTTGCCATTGAAATTCGTTAAATTTCAAATTATTAAAGACATAAAACGTTCTTTCAAATGATCATTTGAGACATGAGCAGTTAGGTCAAAATGTTTAGGCAATAGGTAACGATTTGTAAATTAAACGTGTGAGTGAGAACGCACGCACTCTCTCTTACTATTTGAAATAAAAAAGATGAAGTCAAGAACACAATGGTACGTCTCTTTTATTCTCATGCACAAGAAGTCTGCGTGTTCGAAAAATCTCCATTTTGTTTTCAGAATGTTGTTCAAATCTTCTTTATTAGTGATCCCTTCGCGACTCATAGATTAAGACGAGTAATGGAATATACGATCGCGTAAAGAGATTTCGTTTGTAATATAAAGAAAGCGGGATTGGACAGAGAAGAAATGTCCCCTAAAATTCAGACCATAGAAGAAATGTCCCTAACAACAATAGAAATTAAAATACCTAAACAGCTAGAAAACAGGAATAATTCTCAAGCATAGCCACTTTGCTTTCATTTGGCTATGTAACTCGCAAAGGCATTGAAAACCTAGGAAGATATACAGAGCAATAAAGATATTATTCTAAATACATATTCACTCTTGACACCCGAGGAAGACCGGACTTCTTCAAGGGATATGCTAAGAGCTTTCTCTTTATGATGTATTTATTTTTATCATATGATAATACTATACTATATAATATATTGACTATATATAATACTAGGGAGACCTCATTAAATCTTTTACCTTATATATAATATAATAATATATATATATCACTACATAATTATATATATATAAGACTGAAATGCGTAATGATGAATAAAGGCGTTATGTTAAAAAAAAAGATAAATTTAAACCTTATTCCAACTTATGATTTAAAGGGAGATCTAAATGCAGTTATTTGATATTCTAAACTTGCTAAAAATCATATTAGAATTTTTTAATTCTCTTGAAATTAAGGAAATTTATGATGAAAAAAAAATAAAGTATAAATTTTTACGTATTTTAGTCGTCCGATAAGGCCTATTATTGAATAAATTGTCTTTCCCAATCGATATAAGCACAATTGTCAATTCTCTATTTGCTATATGGCAATTTTTGGCCATATTTATACTAATTAGAATAAGGCTATTTTCTTTTAGAAGCGGATTTTTTTTATGAAAGTTATCGCTTAAAAATTTTACGGCATATAACATATTTACTATTATTAAATACTTTATAATATTTTATATATTAGTGCTATATTATTCATATGCTAACCAGGCCAGTTTGTTAATAATTATTTTTATTTAATGTAGTTAGCATAATCATTGTTATGCTTTGCATTCATGATAGAAAATACGCACCCATCATGATATAATATATTTAATATTATATATAATATATATTTATAATAATTATATATATATATAATTATATATTAATAAATATTAATATTATATATAATATATATATCATTATAAATATATAAATATATATATATCTTATTAATATATATAATATATACTATATATATAATATATATATATAATATATATAATTATTAATAATATATAATATATTTAAGTGATGGGTAACTAAAAACAAACACCCCCCCTGATTATTCGGAATCGGATCAGGAATCGGGAAATCGAGCTGAGTTTTTCAGGAAATTAGGAATCGGAAATCGTGAAATCGTCAAAACTATACCGAGATTCTATTGACCGATTCTTTTGAGGTATTACACTGAAAATAATTTTTATTCGATCATTATATTATTTTCAAAGGAAAATATTTAGAAGTTGTCTTATTGATTTTATAATTTCAGTTCTTCCTTTTCCAGAATTCTATTTAATTAAAGAAAACTGGATTGATGGCGCATCTATTTAAGTATGAGCATAAGATATCGATGTTAGGATTTTCAGACATAGAGGCAAGCTACTATTTGGAAATGTTTGTTAGATCATGTTATGTAATATGTTTTTGAATATATATATAATAATACAAGTGAACTCGTAAGTGAGCAGTGAAATATTTATCTTGTAGGCTTGTAATAATTGGAGCTATTGGAATATAAATGCTGCTATACTTCGAGTTTCACCTTTTTCAAGTATTCACACAGCATTCCTAATATAAGATGATTGTCCTTATAAAATGTTTGGAAGAATACTCAATATTTACCTGCTAATTAAAAATTCATGTTAATAGTAAGTAGGATTAACGCACTTAATAATGGCTGCAGTGAGAGTTACTACAGAGGATTCCAAAGAATAATTACTATAATTGCTTTTTACATAACACTCTATTGACATATACTAGTTCCCCTAAGTGCCAATATTTTGAACAAAGAGACGTATAAAAAAAAATATAATCCCATAATTCACAACAATATCGTTAGGTCCTTTTTTTGCTCCTTAGAAACGCTAACAAAGCTAATTTCCAGTATAAAGAATACAATACTAGATATAATTTACCACAGCACAGATTTATTCAGGAATATACAAACCAGATGTAAATAGCCAGTATTTTATATGCTTTCCAAAAATTTTTTGTAACAAATGACGGCTCTCATTTCATATTGCAGTGATCATATATCAATAACCTTATGTAAGAAAATAAAGAAAAGAAGCTTTTTTCAAATTTTTTTTTTTAAATACTTAGAATATTTTAGCATGGCAAGATATTCAAGCAAAAGCCTTATATTTACAAGAAAGCAAAATTATTCAAATATATGAAAAAATATTTAATTTTGCATTATTTTTTTTTGAAAACAGTCGAAAAATAGCACTATTTGAGGGAACTTGGGTTCACTAGTATAAGCAATGTGAAAAATTCAGAGTATAAAAAATAGATTCATGACATTTACTTTACATAATAAGAATCTTTGTGCTTGCTATAAGTCTTGATCACGCTTTATAAATCCATTCTTGAGGATGATTATATACAAATATAAAAAGTGAAGAACTAATTCTTAAGTACAAATGGTAATGGTGCGTAAGAATTATACTGTTGTATAAGGAAAAGGAACCAATTATCCTCACTACTATTTATATGAATTTTCAGATTGAGGCTCCAACAAATTTTATTGATTACTTTTAGAGGACATAATTCTCAAGATAAAGAACTCCTATATGCAAAAATTATCTAATAAAGAAAATAGAAAACTATTTGAGGGATCTGGGGTCTATAGTATCAAGCATAGGAAAAATTCTAGATAAAAAAATAGATTCAGTACATTTACTTAATGATAGGAATCTTTGCTTAGCTACCTATAGGCTATCTTTGCTCCGCTTTAAATTACACATTACTTGAGGTAGAATCTAACCAATCATGTATGTAGGTAGGTTTCTGTTAAGTGGACATGGATGTGCGAAGATATAGAATTGTTTGTCATAGAGGGATAAGGAAAAACAGTTTTCACTACTCTTAAATGACCTCAGATTTTCAGATTATTGTCATCAATTTTGATCAACCAGTATGGGTTGGCGAAAAAACGTGGATTACTTAGAAATAATATTCTAACTTCTCAGTTTTGAAAATGTTGTTTTTCGATATCCGGAATTTAATGAGAAGAGACTTTAAAAAAGGAGCTAAAGAATTATTCCTGCAAGGAGAACAGTACACACATAAAATCTAAAGAAAAAATTGAAGTGTTATAAAAAATAGAATCCAGCCAATAAAAATTTCTGAAAGAGTGTAAAAAATACAGGAAAGTTCCTTACCGAATGGTGGTACAAACGACATAAAGGAACCTTTCAAGCATTTTGGTTCCTTTGCTTAGAAAATATTCAAGCTCGTCCCTTCTTCCGTGGAAAATGAAAGCTTTCAGAAATATTGAGGATCAATTTTATTCTTCTAAATAAAAATCCGTGATGCACTCGAAACGGGAGAAATGTTAATAGTTTTTGCACTACAACTTAAGAGTCTTGATTTAACTACAAATAATAATGATTCAAGATCTATACTTTTAGTAAATTAAAATAAGAGATTTTTTTTTAAAACAAAGAAAAAAAAATTGTTAATTTATTGTAAGATTTTAAATTAGCTATTATTTTCAACATCATTAAAATAATCAAAAGTTATTTTTTGTTTCTTTAGCAAAGATAAATATAAGAGAATTTATAAGGTTTTAAATATGTTTTAATATCTAAAATTAGTTGATTTTAGCAAAATTAGGCATATATTATATAGAGTGATATATATATACATTAGTATATATATATATATATCTATATATATTATATATATAATTTATATATATATACTCACTATATATCACTATTATAAAAAAGAATTGGATATCGGATCGGAATCTCGGAATGGCTACTTTTGACTGGTATCCGGAATGGAATCGGCATCGGCTGGAAATTTGAAATCGTCCCATCACTAATATGAGTACTTATATATATATAATTATACTATATATATATATATATAATTATTTAATTGTGGTTTAAAATATTCACTTAAAAATAAAAATAACAGTTTAAATATATAATATATTTTTAACTATATTATATTCTATATATATTATATATATAATATATATTATTTTATAATATATATATATAACTATATATATAATATTTCGGTAAGGCATTCGAAATAACGAGTAGAGAAATTAATAAAAAAATAAAAATGTCGTTATTTTAGTGCCTGGAGTGCCAAGGACGGTTTAAAGGTATCCAATGGCACTCTCACAGAAAGGTTAAATTATTATTATTATTATTATTATTATTATTATTATTATTATGTTGTTGTTGTAATAGTAGTAGCAGTAGTAGTAGTAGTAATAGTAGTATTATCAGCATCTACATTATTATTATTATTATTATTATTATTATTATATTATTTTATTATTCATTATTATTATTATTATTATTATTATTATTATTATTATTATTATTATTATTATTATTATTATTATTATTATTATTATTATTATTATTATTATTATTATTTATTATTATTATTATTATTATTATTCATTATTATTATTATTTATTATTATTAATTTATTAATTAATTATTAATTATTTTAAATTTAATAAAGAAACCTACATATAAAATGATGGTGTATCGATGAGGTCCCCTCTCATTAGTCCAAACATTTGCCGATTTCTTTATGTCTCTTATTAAAAACGAAAGAATAAATGAAAATAATATATTTTACTCCAAGGATTTATTTAAGATGTGTTGATGATACTTTTGCCATATTTGAAACGGCTTAATTAAGCAACTTTTTTTGCTGAACTTCAATTATGAAAGATGTTTAAAATATCAGAAACTGACATTATTCTCTTCTCCAGTCTTTCTCTCACATCTGAGAGTCCCTTGATAGTGCCCCTCCTCTCTACTCATCTTCCTCTCTATCTCTCTCTCATCTTTTTCTCTCTGTTTCTCTCCGTCTCTCTCTCTCTATTCTATCTAAATCTATCTATCTAATTCTATTATCTATCTATCTAGCTATATTCTCTCACTTCTCTGTCTCTTTCATCTCAAATCAATCATCTTCTTCTCCTCCTCTCTATCTCTGCTTTCCTCTCTCTACTTCATCTCTCTTCTCTGTAGTTAAATTCTGACTCTGTAGAAAATGTTCTACTTAACACGGAATCTCTGAGTCTCATCTAATCTAAATATGATAAAATATCTTCTACTCTCAATCTATTCGTTATCTATCTAATATTAATCTTTCTGAGAGTTTATTAATTATTCTGAAAATGAGAGAACTGTCTCTGTTACTCAAGGATCTCTCATACTCCGTCTCGATCGTCCTCATCTCTCAACAAATCTCTCTCCTCTCTCTCTCCATTTTCTCCTCTTTTCTACTTAGTTGTCTCGCTTTCTGAAAAGAGAATGGTAGAACGGTCGAAAAGGTATGTTGATTAAGAAAAGCACAATAAAGGTTTTTAAGGTTAATTAGATTTCTTTCCGTGATTGTGGAATTTTTAGATGGGAGAAACCCTTAAAAATTTGAAATATCGTAGCAAAGGTATTGGGTATGAACTTATAACCTAAATAGACTATATTTTTATTATATATCCTAAATTACCTACCTTATAAAGTAGTGACTGATATCCAGAAAGTTTATCCTCACTGTAATAATAACTATTACTGCTTCATAACGTGGAACATGAAACGAAGTCCTTTTAAATAATTATTAATCGAATTATATATTTTATTATCTTTATTTGAAGACTCGTAACAGTTGGTGCGATTCCTAATCCCGCTTTTCCCATTCCAAATTCCCATTCGTCTTTTGATTCCTATTCTACGTAATTTGTGTTTTAATTCGCGAATTAGAGCCTGTTCTATGTATTCTAATGAAAAGTCGCAACAATTTTTTCTCTCTCCTCTCTCTCTCCTCTCTCCTCTTCTTTTCTCTCTGTCTTCTAATCTTCTCAATTCTACACTCTCTTTTAACTCATCTCTCAGCTCGTCTTCTCTTCTTCGTCTTCTCTTCTGTGTTGTTTCAAAAACTTCAATGTGCAAAGAAGAACATTACTTTATTGTACAGTCAATCACTGATCTCCTCTCTCTCATAATCTCTGTCGCGTCTCATCCGATTAATGTAAAATCGAATTCTTTATAGTTATGTCTCTCTTCTAGTAGATCTCATTCTTAAACAAGATCATTCTCCTCTTCTATGCTTCTCGAATCAAGTTCGTTCAAGTAACATCGTCAATTGAAATTTACGCAAAATTGGAGAGAGCCTATCTTTCTTTTGCTCTACATAGCGTATTGGACTGAAACGTGGGTCCTTATCAGTCTTCTATCTTCAGTGACTGCCTCTTCTCTTCTTTCTCTTCTCTCTCTCTTCGACCATCAGAATATATCACTTCTTCTCTCCTCAGTCTCTCTCACTCATTCTACTTGTCGTTCTGTTTTCTCGACCAATCGCTCTTTCATTCTCTCATTCGATCTCCTCAGTACGAGTTGCTCTCTAGCAGGAATGATTTTTAAAATAGATCATTTACTAAAATTTATTTTGAAGGTTGAGGATAAAATATCATAAGCTGCTGTTGATTTGTAAGATTTTATTAAGGTGTTTGCAGCATTATCAATCAAATATTATTTCCAAAAATTGAAGGCAAAAAGTCGAGGGGAAAGGGGGGAAAGGGGGGAAATCTTTTTTTAAATTTAATAGGCTAAAGGACATCTTTGATTCTACCTTAATTATATCTACAATATATATATATATAATAATATATATCTATATTATAATATATATAATAATATATATATATATAATATATTAATATATTATATATAATATATATATA
>JABUQX010022697.1:0-18742 GCA_015478945.1 Trachelipus rathkii
GGGAAATCCCATAATAATAAATAGATAGGGTTGTACAAAGAAAAGACTGGGTAAACTTAATAAACAAATTTTTTTCATGAGTGTTTTTGAGTATTATTAGCCTGATGGAGAACATCGGAGTAAGTTAGTTCAAATAATAAAAACTGGGTATGGCTACTGTGTGAGTATTACGATCCCTATTCATTCTGATTGATAAATAAACTGAATATATCTGCCATATTGAAATATTCTGATATAGCAGAAGTCCTGTTGAGAACGACTATACCAGTTCTCTTATTTTTTTAGGAAATAAAGAAAGAAAGGAAATAAAGGAAGAAAACGGAAATCCTTGGAAAACAGAAATTAAAGACAAGCAAATAAGAAGATAAACAGTAATTAAGACGGAAGGATCAGAGGATCAAGTATTCAGGACTACCTGAACCTGAGCAAGGTAGGAATAAATCAAAAGTCGAGCAAGATTTCCTTGGCGGAGCAGCTACAAATTAATTCCACTGCGCATTCCAATTACATATATTCATCTTTATTTCCCACAGCACAAGGAAGATTGCGCAGACTTCGAGGAGCGACATTGATTCCCAGGGCTGGGCTCTTCCAGAGAATTGCAGAACTACACCCCGATTGAAGGCTGGTGAGTAAAGCAATTTATCTATTGTGGTGGGAACGAAAACCTACCACATAAAGTGGTAGCAGAGCGTAGTTGTTCTGCTGAGGAGAAGACTAGCTCTGCCGCTGAGTGTAGATAAAAGCTCAGCCGCCACTGTCATCAACAACAGACGTCAGCATGACGACGGACGGTATGAATGATTTGGTTGATGGAGACAAGTCAGGAAAGACTGAAGGAGGATATACTCCATCGAATGATGATGTTCAACCACCCAACCGAAATGAGAACCAAAATAGTCAGAATGGAGTCCCGGGTCCTGCAATGGTAACAGTGGATTCTAAATTCCTGCAGGACATTCTCAAACAGAATAGCGAAATGATGGAAAAAATGACCACGTTGATGGCCTCAATGGGGGTCGACAAGAAGCCCAAGAAAGTGATACCACCAGGGAAGTTTAGATTGGAGACAGGTGAGACCATGGTCCAATTCCTTGATAGATTCGAACATTACTGTGAGACACAGTATCCTGGATCAGCAGAGGGTATGGTTGCGTTGCTGGGGAATCACCTTCAGGGCTCTGCCTTGGAAGCTTATAACGTGGTGGCATCAACATCGGCCGAATACGGATTAGTAAAATCCCAACTCTTGCAGTGGTTCAGGGAACAATTGAAGAAAAAGACCAACACTGAGCCCGCTGAGTTTAATAAAGCTAAAATGCAAGATGGTGAAGATGTTCCACTCTTTGCTTTGCGATTGCTGGGGTTGGCACAAAGAGCGTTCCCAGGAAATGAAGTAAGAAAAATGCCCATCGTCAGAGAAAAGTTAATGGATAGCGTGCCAGAGAATGTTAAGATCAGGGTTGAAGACTCTTTGATTGGGAGTGGAAATTACTCAGGGTTTTAGGATTCCCTGGGAACAATTGGTGATTATGGTTGACAAAGTCTATAGGGGACAAGCCAGAAAAGAAAATCAGGTAGTGGAAGTCGTAGACTTAACAAAGTCATTGCAAATGTCAGCCATTTCTTCGCCAATCCAACAAGTGCCCCACCCGTATGGTAACTATGAAGGAATGTGCTGTTGTAAAAGAACCCAAATGCAATCGTCGCCCCAGGCTGAGGGATATTCGGGAAGTTACCAGACTGCTGCCGTGGTTCCCAGAGATGTACCTCAAAGAACCACTACTAACAATTATCCACCACCAAGATATGGTCAACAGGCAGGAAACATTCCATCGAGAGAATTTAGAAATGGACAAAGATCAGGTCAAGGCTATCAACAGCGAAACAACAATAATGGTTCATCAGTTCCCATCTGCAGTCATTGCAGAAAGAGGGGTCACACCATGAGTGATTGTTGGACTCGGCCCTTGTGCATGTATTGTGGCAAGAGAGGCCATTTGATTGAGGAATGTTACCTGGAACAAAACCGGTGCTTGAGATGCAAGGAAGTTGGTCACTTGGTAGGAGATTGTCCACATCGGGGAGGACAAACTGTTACACCACAAATAACGTGTCCCTATTGCAAAGGAGATCATTTAGGTAAGGACTGTACACAGCGTTCGGGAAACGAAGGGTCTCTGGCATGGAAGGCTTCATGTCAGAGGCAACAGCAACAGCAACCACCACAGCAAAAGTAATAACAAATGAAATGGGTTCATGGGGGATCACTATAGAAGAAGATGATCCTGGAGAGTCACAGGAGATTCTCCCCGACTATTGTTATCCAGCAACATCGTATCCAGTATCCCCATTGCCAAGGGCGGAAGGTTCCCCAGAATTGACATCAACAGAGCCAGAATCACCAGTGACTGCGACCTGCACCATAGAAAATGATGAGGTAAAACAAATAGAAATATCGGTTAGAGTAGATAAACCTGTTAGATTAGAGAAAACTAATACTGAGAGAAAAGAATCTCTCTGGGAAGAAGAGAAAGAGAAAAAGAATGAACAGGATGAGTGGCCACCAGAAACCATCATCAGATATCATATTATAAAAGCTCCAGAGAAGACCCTTATTTTGCAAGTGACGCTCGTGGATCAACCACCAATGGAACCGATTATCGCATTTGTAGACACAGGAGCTGAGGTAAGTTTAATATCGGCGGGTTGTTTTCATTTATTAGATAAGAACGTAAGTCCAATTTTTCCCACCGCGTTTAGAGGGGTTACTGGGATAGGTAATGTTAGGTTTCCCGTATTAGGAGAAGTTATAATTGCCCTAAGATTGTCCACTAATTATGTCTTGAAGCCGAGTCGCTTTGTTGTGGTCCCAGACCAACTAACTGAGTATGATCTAGTTTTAGGGTATGATATTTTAAAGCAAGAACATCTGTTGCCGGATTTGTACCATAGGGAATTAGTCATCAGGCGTGGGAATTATGTACAAACCGTAGCAGTGGACATGAGACAGGGATTACCTAGGGAAGAAACCTGTGCATTGGTTGAAGCAGTAAATTTAGAACCAAAAAGGTGTATGATAGTAGAAGTGGAAAGGCAAGGAAAAAGACTAATGAAGCAACCTGTCGTGGTGGAAGCATGGCAAGGATTGCCCAAAACGGTAAAATTAGAACATATGTTGATGGATTTTTCAGGCGATAGAGCTTTAGTGATTTTACAAAATGATAGTGACCAAATAAGGCGGTTAAAGAAAGGATCAATTGTAGGTAGGATAGAGGAAGTTACAGTGGAGGATCCCACTGTCAATATAGTAGAGTTGGATGAGCAGAGTCCTAACGAATATATGGAATGGAATCCTGAAAATTTAAGCAAAGCATTTAGGTTAGATGAGGCGGAATTAACACCAGAACAAAGAGAACAGGTAATTGGGTTATTAGAACGGTATCCTTCTGTCTCGAGTTTAGGAGATTCTGATGTGGGCTGCACCAATGTTATCAAACATAAAATCGAAACATTGACTGAAGATCCGGTGCAAGTGCCAGTCAGACGGTTACAAGGCCCTATGCTTAGAGAAATCGAGGCAGATTGTAAAAAACTAGAGGACGAAGGAATCATCCAAAGGAGCAAATCCCCATATTCAGCCCCAGTAGTTCCAATCAGAAAGAAAGATGGGTCGATCAGACTATGTATTGATTATCGGGAGTTAAACAAAATCACAAAGGGAGATAGCTTTCCTATCCCAAATCTGATCGACATGTTGTTCAGTTTAAAGGGTATGAAGTTCTTTACAACGATAGATTTAATCAAAGGATATTATCAGGTTGAGATGGAAGAAACCAGCATTGAGAAGACCGCTTTTACGACTCCCTTGTCACATTGGGAGTTTTTACGAATGCCGTTCGGGGTGAAAAACGGCCCTGCAACGTTTCAACGCGGGATGAGATATGCCCTGGCACATATACCTTGGAATGAGTGCATGGTATATTTGGATGATGTCCTGATTGTAAGTGAAACATTCGAAGAACATCTGGAAATATTGGAAAAGGTTCTATCTGCTTTTGAAGAAACTGGATTTAAAATCAAACCGGCCTTTCCTTCTCCGAAAAGAAGTACAATATCTAGGACACCGAGTATCAGAACATGGAATGGTTCCGTTAGAAAATAATTTACAAGGTATTATGCAATTTCCCGTACCGACCACCGTTCGTAAATTGAGGCAATTTCTGGGAATGGTCAACTTCTATAGGCGCCATATAGCGCACTGCTCAGAAATTGCAAAACCCCTTTTTGCATTATTAAGTAATAAGACACTGAAATGGACCGAGCCCTGTCAGAAAGCGTTTGAGGCATTAAAGGAAGCACTTACATCGCCACAGATCCTGTCGTACCCAGATCGTACAGAGAAAGCAGCACCCTTGTTATTATATGTGGATGCCTCTGATGTCGGGGCAGGGGCGTGTCTCGCTCAGACACAATCTGGAGAAGAACGTCCTATTGCTTTTATTTCTACCACATTCAATAAGGCAGAGCAACGCTACAGTACGACGGAAAAAGAGGTAGCTGCTATACGATGGGCTGTGAGGGCATTAAAACCTTTCCTATATGGAATAAGAGTGGTCATCTTTACTGACCATCAGCCACTTTTATATTTGCACAGTATGCCATTGGTGAATGCTCGGGTAGCTCGCACGCTCGAGGAAATTAACGACATTGATTATGAGCTGCGTTATATTCCAGGTAAAGAAAACGTCGTGGCTGACGCTTTGTCAAGATCTCCAGTAGGAGAAACATCCGAGGAGTATGAAGCATGGCTTGTAGATGCTATCCCTGGGGGGTTTTCAGAAATTAAGATTCCTGGAGGAGGAGATTCGCTTTTCCAGGCTTTTTCGGTGGGGTTGTATGGGTCGATGGAACATCATTTAAAAGTAAGACAGGAAGTTGCAAAAGAGTTGTTGGAAAATAGGAATGTATATGGGTTACCCGCGGGGAAGGAATCAAGGCAAATAACAAAAAGGTTACAACTAATGAAGCAGGCGGGTCAATTTCCGATAACTCAAGCCATATTGGCATTTACGAAGTTATACAAAGTACAGGTATGGATGTATTACGGGGACACGAAACCTTTAAAATTTGGAAAAGATACAGAGAAAAGTATTTTTCATCTTTTGTGCCGTGGAGGAGTCCATTACAATCTCCTGGTGGGCCTTCCAATGCAGCCGATAAATAAAGAGGAGGAAGTGATCAGTACTAACATAGTAACATCCGAAAAATTTGAGGAAAGGATTTTGTTGGATGAGTCAATGGAGGAGGAAGGCAAAGTTGTAAGAATATCACCCACAGTGGACAAAGAAGTTCCCCTGGATAACCAAAACAACGGTGGGGAGGTAGAGACTGAAACACCCGATGATCCAAAAATTCATCATATAGTAATCGATTCAGATAATATAATCGATCCTTTAGAAATCGAGCATGACGATATTGGAAAATTGCAAAAATCTGATTATACGCTGAGACGATTAAAGAATGCCATCATAAGAAAACTACCGTTTAATGGTCCATTACAACCATTTGCTAGAGTAAGTAAGTATATCTACTTTATAAATGATCGACTATATAGAGAGTTCTCTACGGGAGAGTTCGCTCTCATTGTCCCCAAAACTTATTTGACGGAAGTAGCTATTAAAGCTCATTGGATGTTTGCCCATATCGGGAAGCAGAAATTGCATTCTTTATTGATAAATTGGATATGGCACCCAAAGATAACAACTATTTGTAACGATATTACTACCACCTGTAATAAGTGTCAAGCTTGTAAGATATCGAATATTCTCTATGTTCCGCCCACTCTAAAAATCGTAACTTCAAGACCATTTGAATTAGTGGCAATGGATTTGATCCAATTTCCCTGTTCAACCAGGGGAAACAATTATGCATTGGTGATGGTGGATCATTTCACGAAGTGGGTGGCTGCTGTTCCCATAAGAAACAAACAGAGTATAAATGTCGCAAATGCATTCCAACACCGAATACTGCCATTTTTGCAAAAGTTCCCGGAGCGGCTTCTTACTGATAACGGTAGAGAATTCATTGGACCAGAGTTCGAGGAACTCTTGAAGAAACAACAGATAAAACATGTATTAACAACCCCGTATACACCATCTTCGAACGGCGCGGTCGAACGTGTCAATCGCACCCTGAGTCAATATCTTAGGATGTCAGTAAAAAAGTCCAATAAATGGGATGAGGAGTTGTCGCAGGTCTTATTAGTTTATAATCATACAACTCATACGGAAACGAACTTAACTCCTTGTGAAAATATCTTGAAAAAGGCACATGAATTAAGAACTGGACTCCCTTTACCTGTGGAGGAAGAATGCTGGACGGAAAGTCATGTTAGATTCGTTCCGTATGAAGTCCATCAAATGGTAGGTTTAAAGGCTCATCTCCCTGGAAATCTTACGAAAAATAAATTTGATCCTAGGTATCATGGGCCTTATGAAATTATAAAAGTAAATGACAATCATGTCACATATGTGTTACGATCTCCGGAGGATGGAAGGCAATATAAGGCTCATCATAGACAGTTGCGACAGTGGAAAATGCCTCCTGAGTACTTAACAAATAATTCGGTGTTTCAAAGATATGCGATGGGTGGGGGTGCAGCAGAAATAGAAGAAGAAGAAAGTTGGAAGAAGTTTTCGAACTTGAGAAAATACCGTCAAAGAGTAAGCCGTAATAGAAACTGAGGCCGTAGTTAGAAGTGTGGAAGATGATAGACGAGTGCATGACGAGGACTCTTTCGTAGGGGTTCACCGGTTGTATGATCAGAATATTAAGTGAGGTCTTAAACCAATAGTTTTGTAGGGAAATTAATACGTTAAGAACAGACCAAAAGGATTTCAACTGGAATTCGCACAAGGATTAACTCTGGAGGATTGGGAAAGATACGATAAAGAGACAAAGGAATCAAGTACGCGCAGTCACACGCGAGATTTGAGTAATTGTAGAAAAATCCCATCTGAAGAAGAAGAAGTCAATACCTTAGTTTTACAATCGGTATGCATCTGATTTGATAGAAGAGGAGTTTATTATCTGTTGGGAGTCAGTTGCAAGCTCACCGGAGCGGATTTAGGCAATAATCACCCTTAACCAACTAATAATAAAACAAGAAGGCACGTCAGGTTTGAAGAAAATCAGGCATATTCTTACCCCAGTAGTGGGCGGGTGTCCTTATTTTTGAAGAAGTCAAGACAACGGAAATTTCGATGTAAATGTTGGAACAGGATGGACAAGAAGAAAACTTCCCTCCTGACGATTTGTCTTTCGAGGGATTTGAAGGTAATAATGAATTATTTAAAAATAGATTAGCTGAATTAGAATCACAAAGAACAGAAAGTGAGCGTCCATATACCCGATCGAGAGGGTTTTGCCAAGACTTACCGTTAGTCTTCCCGTATATGATAGAGCGAAAGCGAAAAACAACCAAATAATTTAAAAATAATAAAAACACAATATATATAAAAATAAAAACATAAACAAAAACAAAAACAAAAATACATATAAATAATAACAACAACAAACTAACAATGAAAAAAAAGGGGAAAAAGAAAACAAGCTAAATAAAAATAAATGTACAAAAACAATTTAAATAAAAATAATGAAAATAACAAAATATATATAAGGTAACAAAAACAACAAAATAAATAAAAATAACAAGAGAAAAAAATAAATAAAGAGAGAAAAAAAAAGTAAATAAACATAACAATGAAAAGTTTATCAATATAAATGAAAACAAACACACCACAACATCGTACATAAAAAGAGAAAAAATTACAACATAATAAATACAAATAATGAAAACACGTAAGTGGACAAGACAATAACATATAATTAATGATAGAAACAATAAACAAACAAAAAAAAAAATAAAAAAAAAAAAAAAACGGTAATACATGATATGAACAACTAAATAAAGGAAATACATAAAATACTGAAAAAGAATTTTTGTAAACAATACATATATATAAATAATAACAAAAACAATAGAAATAAATGAAAAACAATAAAAACAATTATACAAATAACAATTTAGCCAAAACCGGGGATTTCAAATAATTAACTAAATGGGGGGAAATCAAAGCAAATGAAAAATTTATTAAACTGATTAATATAAAGGGGTTTATTTTTTTTTTTCAGATTTTGGTATTGGGCCATTCGTGGGTGCGGGATCTGAAGACCGCATACACTGAGGATTTATTACCCGGGGCCACAGTAGTTTTTGAGTCATACCCGGGGAAAAAGCTGGCTTGGTTTAGTGATATGGCTCACATGATAGTCAAGCCTGACTATACGCATTTGATAGTTTTTGCGATAATTCCGGAGGCTTACAACCAGACGCGGTTACCTGTACCGGGGCCATTCAGTCGACCTGAGGGATATTGGGTAGATACGGCAAATTTTTCCTTTCAAATCGAGGACTTTGCCCAAAGGTTCTCGAGATTCTCCCAGAAGTGTGCTCGTCTCAATCCCCAGATGCAAGTTATTTTGGGGATACCACCATTCCTTGACTTGGTGGAATATAATAGGCAGTTGGTGCTCAAGTATCCAAAACGGGTACAAGACATATACAATCAGGCACCTGAATATTCGGATAGGATTCTGCATTTGCAGGCCACCAACATCCATGCCCAAATCCGACAGCTTCGTAGATCTAATATACAGTGGCACCAAAAGAGTTCTTTTCCGGTGATATATGCAGCAAAGGGATTGCCGGGTCAAAAACTAAATGTTAAAAATTTTATGGAAGGAAGAGTGTATACCCTGGGGGAGCAGGGATTTTTGAGAGATGGGTTACACCCGGGGTGCGATTTGAGCCGGCAGATATTCATCAAAATGCGAGCTCTGGGGTATTTCGGTGAGGAGTTGAAGTTGGTAGGGACGGAAACATCTTCCTCAGTTCCGGAACCTGTAGTAGCACCAGTAACACCAGAGATAGCTATCCAAGGGGTAGTCCAAGAGATAGTGGAAGTAGTAGAGGAAATGGTAGTGGTGAGTGAGGTTAGCGGTGAGGAAATGAGCAGTTCACCAGTTCCGGAGCAACCGACCAATGATCCTTCGGAGGTGGGGCCAAGTTCCCACGAACAACAAGTCCAGGACAACTCTGCTCTTGTCCCGGAGGTGCCAAGCGAAGTTGTTGTCCCTAGAGTCGGGAGTTATTCTCCAATTCGGTTTGGAGACGTGGATCCGGATATTGTGGATCAAACATCCGCGGTCGTAGTAGAGCGACGTGGTCGTCGTCCCCGCACTAGGAGACCCAGAGAAACTCCGTATCAGCGGCGTCAACGGCTGACATCGAATCAGTCGCAGAGCTCTACATCATCTGTGGCGCTGAGTGTCACAAGATCGGTTCCTTTGGTTGAAACCGTGGATGTTCAGACCGCTTTTAGAGAACGAGTACAGACTAGTCTGGTACAAATCCAAGGTTTCATGATGGCCTACGGTCAGGAACTGTCGATAGAAGAGGTGAAACGAAGAATCAGGAGTATATGGGATGAGTAGGGACAAGATCCTCCTCATCATGTATTTTAATCCAAGAATGTTTTATTTAATTTTTGATTTTTTTTGATGAAAAGACCTTAAAGAAAGGTTATTATTTTGTACTCCAGAAGGGAGTAATTAATGAAAAAGAAATTTTTGATTTTTTTGGAAGGGAGTTCTCTATAAGGAGAAACCTAGAAGTGGGATGAGTTTGTTCGATGGTGCGTCAACCTTAGCATTGACGGGTGGGGAGGAATAAGATGAGTTTCAAATTATTCTTTTCTCCCCATCTCTTTCCAGTAACGTGAAAAATTGAAATATATATATATATAAAAAAACAAAAACAAACAAACCAAAGACGTCAGAAAAAGAAACAAAAGCACAAGAAATAATAAACGTAAACGAAGAAATTTCAATAGACAAAGGAAGGAAGATTGACGACGAGAAAAGAAAACTCTCTACCCTTATAAAAGGGTAAGAGTAAAGAAATGATATATGGAAGAAATGAAACTTCTTAATGATATAATGCAAATTGTTATTGATGAGATAAACTAAGGTATGATGGTTATTAAATCCAAATTTTTATTGACAGGAACGGGTTGAGGAACCAATTAAGAATAAGAATCTTCGTCGCCAGCAATTTCTGCAAACTTCCTTTGATTTATCAACCAGAGCTTAAAAACTTTGCCAACAACAAGCCGAAGTAACGGACTAGTCGTTCTTCGCACAATAACAGTCAAACAGCATCTGTCATGGCACCTATTAAGGTAAACCAATAATAAATTGTGGTTTTCGCTTAAAAATATAAAGTACATTGCTGCCTTGATCAGTATTATTATTACTATTATTATTATTATTATTATTATTATTATTATTATTATCATTATTATTATTATTATTATTATTATTATTATTATTATTATTATTATTATTATTATTATTATTATTCTTATTATTATTATCCATTATTATTATTATTATTACTCTACTCGTTATTGTCTCGGTTATACCAAATTATACTGACCAAAAGTTACCAACCATTCTAGATCAAAGCTAGTTCATCTTTCACTTTCACTTTTCTTTCTCATTTTTCATCCCCCCCTTTCATCTTCATCCATCATCTTCATTTTCACCTAACAGAAATAAATAATTATTCAACTAGGTAACTGAGTGCAAATTAAGAATTCTATTTAAGCACTTAAACTGTGTATAATACCAATGAGAAAATTTTTCCTTTTATAACATATATATATATATTATCTTTATAGTTCATTTATTCTTTATAAATCATTATTTTTTTATATATTTGTGGATATATATATGTATACATATATATATTCGGGGGGAAATCCCATAATAATAAATAGATAGGGTTGTACAAAGAAAAGACTGGGTAAACTTAATAAACAAATTTTTTTTCATGAGTGTTTTTGAGTATTATTAGCCTGATGGAGAACATCGGAGTAAGTTAGTTCAAATAATAAAAACTGGGTATGGCTACTGTGTGAGTATTACGATCCCTATTCATTCTGATTGATAAATAAACTGAATATATCTGCCATATTGAAATATTCTGATATAGCAGAAGTCCTGTTGAGAACGACTATACCAGTTCTCTTATTTTTTTAGGAAATAAAGAAAGAAAGGAAATAAAGGAAGAAAACGGAAATCCTTGGAAAACAGAAATTAAAGACAAGCAAATAAGAAGATAAACAGTAATTAAGACGGAAGGATCAGAGGATCAAGTATTCAGGACTACCTGAACCTGAGCAAGGTAGGGAATAAATCAATATAAAAGTGAAGCAAGATTTCCTTGGCGGAGCAGCTACAAAATGTAATTCTCACCTGCATGCATTCCAATTACATAGTATTCACTCTTTATTTCCACACAGTCACAAGGAAGATTTGCGCAGACTTCGAGAGCGAATTGATTCCAGGCTGGTACTCTTCCAGAGAATTGCAGAACTACACCCCGATTGAAGGCTGGTGAGTAAAGCAATTTATCTATTGTGGTGGGAACGAAAACCTACCACAATAGAAAAGTCGGCACAGGGCGTCGAGAGCAGAGCACCCCAGAATCGGAAGGTGCTCCATTGTATCCCTAGGGAAACGTGAAACTCTGGTGCAAGATGGGAGTAAGGTAACATTGTCTAGTATTAAGATCTAATATTTATATTGCATGAAGTTTTTGGGTGTTGCTGAATCTGCTCCGGGCGGAATGTCGAGTTGCGTATCTCTTACTGGACGTGTTTCTTCCTCTAGGGAATTTTTTGGTAGGGGGTTTTAGTAAGTTGTTTTGGGTTATGACGGTTTTGTAGTACTGTTTGAATTGGTTGAATATTATGTTACTATAACCCAGGAACTATGGGAGGGGCTGGAGAAACCGTAAGTTGTTATAGAATTTTCTAAAACCGTTATGGTGTTTTAGTCTTTTCTGGAGGCGTTGGATTTAGGGTTATTTTTTGGTAGAATTGAGTCCCACCATCTCCAGGTGGGTGGGAGAGTGGGGAGGACGGAGGTCTTCGTCATTGTATAGAATGTTGGATGGGTTGGTTTTTGTGCAACTGTGATGATTCTGAAGGGACTAGGTGTTTTGTATGTTTGTATAAAATTTTTTATGTATTATGTTATTGACATGGCTGAGGAACCATGTGGGAACGCGTAGTTTAAATTGTTCTTGTGGAGTTGTTTATATCAGGTGGTGTAAGGGTGTTATTCCTGTTGCTAAAAGTTGTTGTTAGAGAAAGGTTCTGAGGGTTTAGTGTTTTCTGTATTGGTTGAGAAGGGTTGATTTGGTCGATGTCGGGGAGAACGTCATGTGTGTGTGTCTACCGTCAGTTTTTCCAATATAATTTTGGTTTTTTTTTAGTGGGTAGGGGGTTTTGTGTTTTTCAGGAAAACTCTTGGGTGGAGTGAAGATTGGTGGCGTCGGTGTTAGAAGGTGATTGAGGATTTGTAGGGGTGGATGCAGTCCATTCTATAGACGGTAGACAAGTTTTCGTAATTGTATGTATAGTCATATTACGCTTGGGTATGTTTGATGTGGCTATAATTTAACGTCTGATAGCTTCATGGAAACGAGCCTGTGTCAATTGTTGTATGTGATTAAGTATTGGTGGATTGGTGGGGTAGGGGTGGCAGGTCTGCTGTGAAAGATTGAAGAGGAGAATGGAGAGAGAATGCGCCCTGTGGATGCCGTTTTGAGTAAATTTTATATAGAGTGGGAAATGAATAAATGTTTTGTGAGGGACTTTGGGCATATAACGTTGGGTGAGGAACGTTAGCGAGCGCATGTGGGTTTTTGTCAATTATTTTTTAGGTGAGATCTGAGTAAATATTTTTTTAGTAGAATGAGAAATTACTGTGTGGGGAACTAGTGGGCAACAGAAGCCTATGTTGAAATGTCTGATTGCTGTGGACATCTGATGGGATCTGAGGATGGGGATTTATTGAAAGACATTGATGATGCTGTTGGGTGAGGGAGGCGTAAGGGTGTTTAAGTTGTAGAATGGTTACTTATAAATGCTGTGTTGGGAATACTGGGGAGAGTGTTGATGAGGGGGAGATTTGGTTTAATATTAGTTTTCCCTAGCAGTTTTACTAATGAGCAGAAGATGGAGAGAAATTGGCGCGATAAGAGGAGGGGAAGTTGGGTCATTTTTAGGTTTGAGTTTTGGGAGTACTAAATGCTTGTTTCCCAGATGAGGGTATATAATTGGAATTGTCCAGGATTTATGGTATGAAGATTCTGGAATAAGATGAAATGCTTATTGCACGCAGGAGGATCGTCTTAAATGGGTAGGTTAGAATTATGAAGTCTGCGGCCTCGTTGCTCGGGGGAAGTTTTTGAGGTTTTTGACTAAGTCTTCCATCATCCTGTTGTTGTAAAGGGCGGGAGGGGGTATGCTGAGGGAAGGTTTCTGAGTTGTTTTTTTCTTTTCCTTATATTCTTATTAGGGGTGGCTACTTCATCAGGTATGGTACATATTATAATTATTGCGAGGCGGTCTGATTTTGTTGTTTGTTGGGGTAAGGAGGAATTATCAGGTAAGGCTGGAATTATCGTGTGAACAGAAGGGGGGGTTGTTCGGGAGTTATCCAACCGTTTTTGATGACTTGACAGGGTTTTGAGGTTGTTTATGCAATTCTTGAGGATATTGTATGGTGATTGTGTAGGCGTATATGTTAGCTGAAAACTATTTGTGGTTGAGGTTGGTGATTATTGAGAGTTGGAGATCTTGGGTAATTGTCTAGGGTTGTGTTCGAAAATTGTTAAGTGTGTGTGGGGTATTATGGGACTTGAGTTTTGCGGAGTTCTCTTTGAGTTTAAATGAGGTTGGCGTAAATTATCTGTGGGTAGTGGATATCGTAGGATCACGAAGGAGGAAGGGGGCGTATATATGGTGTGAGGGGCGTGATTAGTTTGGGGTTTTATAACCAGTGGCATTTTCTGTTGGCCTATGATGAGATAGTATAGAGCTGCGCTTGGCTGAGTTTGATAATGTGTGTTTATTTAGATGAATATGGCGAGGAGTCGCAAAAGGAAGTGTTGTGGTTCTGTGATTGGTACATGGGGTTGCAATATGGGTTTCCATATGGGTTGTGAATGCTGGCCAGTGTTAAAGCTTGTATTGTAGTTAGTGACATGTTATACGTGAATGTTTTTGTTGTAGGGGTTTGAAATGGGCCAGTGGAAGTTAAGAGAAATAAGGTAATAGTTATGAGGGGGTGTCTTGATATTTAAGTCGATAGTGGTGTCCGCATAGGTTAGTACGGCGGGGATGGTTAAGGAGGGAGTACAGAATGTGACATCTGGGGAGCGTTAGTGAGATTGGTTTGCTTTGAGGACGGGATCTGTATGTCCTGTAATTTCTGTATCCCCTCCACCATAAAGGTCGCTGCTGACATAAGGAGCCTCCAAGCTGAGAAGTGTGTAACCAGCCACTCGTGTATATATTATTTTTCAGAGTAGATATGATCAGAATAATTATTAATTATATATATAGTATTATACTATATATATATAAGATTTATAAGTATATAATATATATATATAGGTATAGTAATAGTGCATATAATAGTATTATATATATAATATATATTACTATATATATATAGATATGTATATATAAAATAAATACATAAAATTATAAAATCATATAAATATATATTAATATAAGTAATATATATTATATATATAATATATATTAATATATATATAATATATATTATGTATTAAAGTCATATATATATCATATATATACGTATTATATATAGTATATATATATATGTATAGTGTATATATATATATATATAATAGTATATATATATAGTAATATATATATATGATATATAATAATAATAATATAATATATATATATATTAAAGAATAGGATCATAAAAAGACTAATTGGTAACGGGCTCCATGCTTCATTATTGAAAATTAAAAAGGGTTTTGCAGCAAAAAAAAATTTGGGAACCGCTGTATATATGAGCAGCTTTTCCACTAAAATTATGGAAAAAGCTATGTCCAAAACATATAAAATAAATATTCAATTGATATATATACAGCAAACATCACAAAGTAACATGAATGAACTATGTTAAATTATCCTGTAACTATTGTTAAAGGGGATACAAATGCACTGATGTAAAGAATACTAAAAGGATCTTAAACTAAACTGTGATGATATTATTGTTTTGAAAATTCAGATAGCTACATACTCCACCACACCTTAAAATAAAACAAAAATAATTGAAGCTATTCTTTCATTAGCACTATCAATATTACCTTCAGTTTGTAAGACAATGTAGAGTAAAAATTTCAACATTTCAAAATATATAAATCGGCCTGAAATGGAAAGTATAACACATTAGTACTATTTTTTATCAATTTTAATTGTGCAATCATTAAGAAAAAAAAAAATAAATAAAAAATAAGTGGAAATTATACAAAAAGATTTTAATTTACAAAACTTTCAAAAACAGTTACAAAAAAATTATTTACATTTATTTGTTTTTATATATCTTACCTTGAAATTTAAATACTGTAAAACTGTTATTGCACTGAATAATTTGTTATATATACATTAAAAAATTATAATTTCAAACTCCTTCCAGCCATCTTCAATATAAAAAGTATTAAAAACTAACGAATACTGATTATTGAAGCGAATACAAACTATGCGGAGTATTATCTTTCTGGAAAGAAGGAACCAAATTAAAATCTTAAAACTTAGCTTTCAAAAATTTGAATAGACAAAATCCACTAAACAACAAAAAACATTAATTTTATCCATTAAAAATTATATAAATCTTAATAAATAAGAAGAGAAAGAATAAAGTATAGCCTACCAACACTAAAAACATTCTTTTCAAAGTTCCGAGTTTGAAAGGGATAAGATCACTAGAACTTACTACATTACAGAAACCAATAATATAATCTATATAATATATATATTATATAATATTAATATATAGATATATATAGTAGTATATATCACATAATTATAGATATATATATTAATATATATTATATAATATATAATATGATATATTATCTATATAATAATATTTGATAAACGTATTAATATATATTAATATATATATATACAGAATTACACTGATACCATAAAAAAAAGTTTATGTAACTGGTATTTTTTTTTTTTGCTGCTGAGTACTGTATTTTAATATATATATCATAATATCACAGTAAATGAATTTGCATTTTCCATTTGTGTACTGATAGGTAACTCAGGGTTGCATTCCCTCTAAACCAATACTTAGTCATTTATTTTCACATTTGGGTTTGCTCAAGTATATGTGTATTATTTTATAAATTTAATAGATAGTGTCTTTAAGGAATAATAAATGCAAATATACCGTCAACCTGGGCAATTTCAGAAAAAATAGTGCAATTTTTGTGTTTAAAGATTAGCGTAACTTAAAAACTAAAATAACACTTACACATTTAGTATATAAATATGCGTACAAAAATATGGCATTTCGACCATCAACTTAATGTAAAAGAAATCGAAGTAAAAGATTAAATTAACTTTTTAAACAATTAAAAAAAAAATAAGATAAGCAAATTACAAGGAGAAAACAAGCTTCTAGGTGTAACTTAAATTAGCACTAAGAATCTGAAAAAGAAATCAAATATTTCATTCAGTAGTCGGAACTTCAGACATTCAGAAAAAAAAAACAATATATAATTAATAATTAGCATATATATATATATATGTATATCGATATATATAATAGTATAATATATATATTACGCAGTATTACGTATAGTCCAAGAATAATATACTGTTAAACAGATAGACTATATAGTATGAACGATAGACTATACTAATTACTATCTATATATATTATATAGTAGATTAACTTTAAGAATTAGTAATCGCTATATAGGTAAATATATATTTAAATATAAGATAATATGAAGTTAATATAGCTATATAGGTATATTACTAAATTTGAATTCAACAATTACATTAACCCCCTAACCCTTGAGTGCTGATTAAATATTTAAACATTGATTAAATCAAATTTTTAGAAAAAAGAAAAAAAACCCTAATGATAACATGTACAACATATCAAAAAATTCGGATTTTCAAATTTTTTTTAGCATTTTGTAATTTGTAATAGCCGGCTCACTAGCAGGTGAGGCTCAGTTGGAGAGCGAGCATGTCTTTACATGGCAATGATGGCTCGGTTTGATCCCAGTCCGGACCCTAGGTAGAGATTTACCTTAAAGTATATTACCCTTCTGCTCAGAACAGGGAAATGACCGTGAGGAGTGAACTTTTAATAATAATAAAAAAAATGTTCTTAAATGGAAAATCCAATTTCTCATATTATTTAAGGTACAAAGTTCTACTCTAAAGAAGAATATTAATTTAGTTTCTTGAAGTTAACAGATCAGCTCCTTACTTTCTGAGATTTCAAATCTTCTAGTTCATTCTGACTTGGAAAATGACTTTTCTGAAGTCGCTCTTGGTATGAAAGATTTTTCCATTTCTTATTTACTACAACCGGTTGACTTCTCAGAAGAAGTAAATTAAATACATTCAGCAACGACACCAAAGACCTGATTGACATTAGTATACCATTCATTTTTAGGAATATGAATACGTTATGACGACTTTAGAATTCATGCAAATCAAAAGTAATTCGGTTTGAAAATATGAAAAATATATTTACATGTTCTGGTGGTTGAGGTACTCGTAAGCTGTCTTCATGTGGGACAGGTGCTATAGATAATGAGATGTCTGGGAACGTTAAAGCTCGTCTTATTTTATCTTTTCTGTACTTTGTTACATCAATAATACAAAAGTAACAGTGATCATGATATTTCTTCGGCTGTCTCCAGTCTCATGGAACAGCAAAAAGAATACCTCTTCCAGTACCTCGTACTTCGTACCTTCTGAAATAGATCGACAGCTTTCACATGTCACGTGAGATGCTCATGACTTGTCCCGGTCACCCATGGGCATTACACAATAAAATCTGTACTCTATGCAGAATTTTCCACCTGACCCGATATTCTAGGATACTTGCTTTTGGCCAATATAGTAGCCACACACATAAAGAAAAGCATCTCTGGCATTTTTACCTACTCTCGTAGCAATCATAAAATGTTACCAATATATATATATATATATATATATATTTACTAAAATAAAGGTGATGTTTTTTCTTGGGCGTTATGATTGCTATATATATAATATATGTATAATTAGTATATATGATATAGATCTAAGATTTATTAGGGCTGTCTTATTATGTAATATGATATTATAGTATATAATAGATTAATACTATGTATAATCAGGACACCTATATTCGATATATATATATAATATATACAGTAGGGTGGTCACAAGGTATAGGGGAGTTTACACTTACTCTATATGGTCATCTATATAATAAATATAGTTATATTAATATATGCTATATATAATATAAGGGTAATATAATATAGATATATATAATTAGACTGTTATTATGTATATATATATATCATAATATTATTTTAATATAAGTCAATGTATACTAAATAATTTGTATAAAATATATTATACGCGTTCATAAGTTTAAGAAAATGCTAACTATATATACACTATAGGTAAGTAATAAAGATATTAATTAGCTAAAACGTCTGAAAGAAAAACCGAAATATTTCACAATTAGATAAAAT
>JABUQX010022698.1:0-5000 GCA_015478945.1 Trachelipus rathkii
CACTAAGTTAACTTGAACTTAACTTAAACTTAACTTAAAGTTAACTTAACTTAGCTTAACTTAGCTTAAATTAACTTAACTTAACTCAAGTTTAACTTGACTTGACATAACTTAAGCTTAACTTAGCTTAACTTAAGTTTAACTTGACTTAACTTAACTTAACTTAACTTGACTTAACTTAGCTTAACTAAACTTAACTTAACTTAACTTAACTTAACTTAACTTAACTTAACTTAACTTAACTTAACTTAACTTAACTTAACTTAACTTAACTTAACTTAACTTAACTTAACTTAACTTAACTTAACTTAACTTAACTTAACTTAACTTAACTTAACTTAACTTAACTTAACTTAACTTAATTTAACTTAACTTAACTTAACCTAACCTATCCTAACAACTGCGGCGGGCTGTACGGGAAGTTTTTTGATGTCGTGTCAACCACTTGACCTGTCAACCATTTTCCCTGCCAACTATTTGGATTAGTCTCCAGAGAATCAAGTTGAAATCATAATAAAACTTTTAACTAATTCACTCGTCATAGCAGATTTCAAAAGATTTGAAGTTTTTGAAGAATGATCAGTATCTTGATCCAATCTCAAGTTTTTCTAAGACTTCCATAATTGCTATAAAAAAATATTCTAAAGCTTAATAATATTCCATCGTAACTTCCCGCCCAATTTGTTTGTTTGGCCTTTGAGTACACAGCAATTATGGGAGGAGAAGACCGGGGGCTTTATAAGCAAGACTTGAAACGTTCTTTTTTGGGAACGTGGATGGCCTAGTGGATAGAGCTCCCAGTTACTGCTAACTCAGCGACGCGGAGTCCAGTGTTCGAATCCCGCTGATGGAGAGTAAAATCTCCTTTGACTTATTTTTCTATTAAAATAAAATACAGTAGTTGTCTGCTCAGTTGTCTCACCTAATGACATGGCTCACTGACAAAGTCTCTAGCGATAGACCTCTGTAACCTAACGGACTCCATATTGGATCTCAATATCGCAACTCCAACTTCTCTACAAGAAAGTGACTTTTTCCGGTATCACCTTCTTACAGTGCATCTATCGAAACATTCCCATATTCTCCATTCATTTTTGTATCTGTATCTTGCTTATTGCTTCTATTCCTAAACACGAGCATTTTGGTTGCTCTTCCAATGACCAGAGGTAGGCATCGTTACTCAAAAAAGTAGTTACGTTATCGTTACTCGGTTACTCGGAAAAAGTAGTTCCGTTACGTTATTCCGTTTCTTTGAATGGAAAAGTAACGAAGTGCCGTTACTCCATTACTTCGTTACTTCTATCTTTTGACTATGACATTAATTACGGTATTTTAATTAATTTATTGGTTTGTGTATATTAAATTATCAACATTATGATTATTATTAAAAAACATACCCTCATGTAAGACCCTAGTGCACTCAAGACTTTGTCCCTTTACATTCACCAACTCTTTAATTGCACCAGCCACCTTCCTGTCATTCACAACTTTCTTACTACACTCTGCACCATCCGTTCCATTTTCATCCAACATATATACTAAATATTTACACTCAGACACTTGTTCCAGTTGCTCACCATCTAACATAACTTCACACCGAGGACTGTCCCCACTCACAACCATAACATTACTCTTATCTACGTTTACTTTGAAACATCTCCTTTTACACACCCTGCCAAATCTCTCTACCAATCATCTCAAACTCTCTCAGATTCACCACATAAAACCAAATCATCCGAATATAATAGTTATGTCCCCCTCCACTCTCTTCTATTCTCCATCATTCTAACACCATCCCCTGCCACCCCAACTCTAATTCTTTCACAACGACATCCATATACAAATTTAATAACCAAGAAGACATAGCACATCCCTGCCTCACTCCGCTATTAATATTAAAACAATAACTTTCAGTTCCACTTATTCTTAAACACGCTTCTTTATTCCCATACATACTTTTGATTCCATTCAGAAGCTTACCACCAACACCACATATCAATAACACCTGCCATAGAGCTTCCCTATTCCCTTCCCTGTTTGCAAATCCAAAAAATCTAAATACAATTTATTTTTCTTCTCCTTCATTTTTTCAATCATTAGTTTCAATGTAAAGATTTGATCCACACATCCTCTATCACCTCTAAATGCCCCTTGTTCTTCAAAATCAGTCCTTCAGTCACTCGACACATTCTTTCGACCAAAATACCAGTATATATCTTCCCTACTACACTTAATAAGATGATTCCCCAATAATTCCTACAGTTACCCTTATCTCCCTTAACCTTATATAAGGTACTATTACTGCTCTCCTCTAATCCCTCGGAACTATAACCTCCATAAACGCTTTGTTCCACAACTTCTGAGTTCAATCAATCACCATCTCACTTCCGTTCTTGATCATTTCACCGGTAATTTTATCTATGCCTGCAGATTTACTATTCTTCAACTTTCTCGCTCTACCCATTACCTCCTCCTCCTTACTAATGACTTCAACCCCCAAATACCTATTCCTTCTTGCCCCATCAAAACCACACATATTCATTATCACCTCTTCATTACTGCCAATGTTATGCAAATTTTCGAAGTGTTCCTACATTATATTTTTAGTTCAGGTTAGGGTATGTTAGCTTTATTAATGTGAAAACTTTACTTTTTTACGTTGGCATATATTCGTTGGTTAGTATATAAAGAGCTTATTGTTATGCTATGTTTATCCAAAATGATACTCGAAGTGTGACCTGAATCAATAGATCAAAAGATCAATAGATCATGGAGATCAGGGAGGGGGGGGGGGAGGGAGGAGAGGGGTGGGTGGTTTCATTTACTGATTTATTGATTTACTGCTTTAGGATCAGTATACTATTACACTTTATTATGATATTTTATTCAAAGAACTTATTTTTATGATATGTTTGGATAAAACTTTGCTATGTTTGCAATAATTCGTTGGGAATTATGATAGCTAGGTAAGGTTATGATAAATTTTTGTTAAATATTACTATGTTAATGTAAAAACTTTGTTACGTTAGCTATATTCGTTGGTCTGTATGATAATTAGACAAGGTTATGATAAATTTTTGTTAAATATTACCATGTTAATGTAAAATTAACATCGATATGTTAGAGATATGCTTGCCAAAGTGTGAATAGGTAACCTTTTTGTATGCTATGTCTGTTACTTTACTGTTGTTAAATATGGAACTTTGTTAATGTTAGCAGTTTATTCTTGCTTAAGTTGTGTTAGGTTTGTCGTTGTGCATTTATATTCTTAGCTTCAGGTAAGCTTTATTAATGTGAAAACTTTGTTATGTTAGCATATATTCGTTGATCAGTATGATAATTAGGCAAGGTTATGATATATTTTTGTTAAATATTACCATGTTAATGTAAAATTAACATTGACATGTTAGAGATATGCTTGACAAAGTTTGAATAGGTTAAATTTTTGTATGCTATGTTAGTTACTTTACTGTTGTTAAGTGTGGAACTTTGTTTATGTTAACAGTTTATTCGTGCTTAAGGTGTGTTAGGTTTGCTGTTGTACATTATATTCTTAGTTCAAGTGATGCTATGTTAGCTTTATTAACGTGAAAACTTTGTTACGTTAGCATATATTCGTTGGTCAGTGTATAAAGAACTTGATTTTATGTTATGTTTATCCAAAATGATACTCGAAATGTGACATGAAACAATAGATCAATAGATCATAGGATGGTGGGAGGAGGGGAGCTGGGAGGGGAGCTTGGTTTGATTTACTGATTTACTGATTTACTGCTTTAGGTTATGTAAAAACGCTAATTTTTTAAGTTATAAACATAAAAATAATAAAAGTTTTGTGTTACGTTATACAAAATATGACGAATCAATAGATCAATATATCACGGATGGGGATGGAGAAGGGCAGGGTGGGTGATTTGATTTACTAATTTACTGATTTACTGCTTTAGGGTATGTAAAAATGCAAATTTTTTACGTTATAAACATGAAAAGCATAAAAATTTTAGTAAAAACAAAATTTTTTAAACACATAAAACAAAAAATAAATAAAAGTTTGAAAAAAATAAATAATAAAATTTAAAAAATAATTAATATTTGAAAATAAGACCATGAGTCAAGTCAAACACCGTGCTCTTCCTCCAGGCTTATTTATCATTCCTTTTCTGTGTGCTCTCCAAATTTTATCTTTCTATGTCAATTTCAAAGATTTTGGGGCTCAGCCACAACACCATGTGAGCGTATCTACACGTAACTTCGTGTGTGACGAAGTTACCTTATAAGAAAGGTGTATACCAAGTTTCATCCTTTTATGTCAATTTTCATGGATTTGGGGCACAGCGTCACGTTACTACTGCTGCACCGAGGATACCTTATAAGAAGAGAGTATACCAAGTTTCATCCTCCTATGATCATTTTCAAGGTATTGGGGCTCAGCACCAACACCATATGGACATAGCGTCACTTTACTTAGGCTGTACCGAAGATACATTATAAGAAGGGTGTATACCAAGTTTCATCGTTCTACGGTCATTTCCTACCTGGAGGGGGTCAGCACCCCCTCTAGGGGGCGTACTGCCATTAGTATCACATACACCGGAAGCAGAAAAGTAGTAGAAGAATATGACGCAAGTCGAAGAGAAAGCGAAGCCTTACCATCCCTTTTATACCCTAAAGTGAGAACCAGTCGCAGTAAGAAAAATCCACCCTAGGGCTTCATGGGACTGCGACGGACCCTCACTATTGCATCTCGTCAATGTAGGGCTCATCTCGTAGCCCAAGAGGGCTACAACCATATATATCCCCTCACAAAACCCCCGACATTCACTCCTATTTATGCACGTATTTCTGCCAAACTCACATTCTTCTCCTTCAGGCATTAATTTACTGACTCAATCCACTTTTTCTTCGGTCCCAGCTGGTCGATTCCCAGCACACTCACCGCTATATATTCGCTTAACCAACCGGCTATCATTCATCCTTTCCACATGACCAAACCATCTCAA
>JABUQX010022698.1:17500-22500 GCA_015478945.1 Trachelipus rathkii
AAAGCAAATTTAAAGTAAAAAATTTTATTGCCTCTCATATTGCCTCTCAATAAAAATCACTTTATAATTCCTAGTCACATTCCACTTGTTATAAAATAACATAACAAAGAAATTCTCTCTTTATAAAATTTTTATATATATAAACTTTTTAATACATTTGTACTTACAATTTACAACGCTAATGACCATAAATAATACACTTTTCATGTTCCTTTCAATTGCATTAAGTGAATTATTATAATCAAGATTATGAGCTTCGCGGAAAGAAAATGCAAAAATACATTTATTTTGGAAATATTTACATTTTTTGCGAAGTTAGACTGATTAAAAATAATTTCATTCGAAATTATTTTGCAAAATGGAAATATATTTTTATTAGAATAAACTTATTTTATGGGAAAAAGAAAGAGCAAAAAGAAAGCTTCGCACGTCGATATCTTAGATACCACTGAAAGGTATAAATGTAAGGTAAATCATTCCCACGGTTTGGTCGGGGGTCGGCGGTCGGTGGTCGTGGATCATTAGTCGGAGGTTGTGGATTGCGAGGAATATTCATAATTTGGAATCCGAACCAATCTTTCGTTCAAAACTCATCGTCTGAAGATTGTGTTACTATCGATCGTTCATAGATCTGATCATTGAGAAAGTTTAAAGACTTTGTGCGAGGAATATTCATAAGGATTGTTGTGAATAGCGAATGTCAATAGCTATTATTTTAGAAGAATATTTATACATTAGTAATATTCATAAGGACTGTTGTGAATAGCGAATGTCAGTAGCTATTATTTTAGAAGAATATTTATACATTGTGATCTAGAGTCCTTGACCTCTGAGAATATTTGACGTGACCTGAAGTCACATAAGAAGAACAGTTTATCTATTGTTGAAGACGATTTATGATACGAATAACATTATCGGACGGAGAGACAGACATATTGTTGAGAGAGATCAATTGAGAAGTAGTTTGTGAATTCATTATTCAATTGAATAATCAGAAGAGTCCGACCTTGGGACCCATTTTAGCCCCACCTAAAAATGGACATAAAATTCTTAATTTTCAGACAATTTTGATGGGGAAAATAGCAAACCGCAGTTTTTTTTTTACCTCTAAGACGTCATTTTCGGGTGTTTTTCTGTGTCTGTAGTCATTGTTTCGGCGTGTTCATTTTTTCAGAACCTAATTTTTTGACATTTTTTCGTATCAACTTCTACAATTTTTTTTTTCGAAATAACTTCAAACTTGAAATATGCATAGATGGGTCTATTACGCACAAAAGCCAATTTTAGATTTTTTGATTTTTTGAAAATTGTGCTCAGCAATTAAAAAAGAAAAAGTAGGTTTTGAAATTCGACATTGCTGAGCAAAATTTTCAAAAAATCAAAAAACTAAAATGTGCATTTTGTGCGAAATAGACCCATCTATGCATATTTCAAGTTTGAAGTCATTTCGAAAAAAAATGTAGAAGATACAAAAAAATGTCAAAAAAACTAGGTTCTGAAAAAATGAAAACGCCGAAACAATGAATACAGACACAGAAAAACACCCGAAAACGACGTTTTAGAGGTAAAAAAAAGCTGCGGTTTGCTTTTTCTCCATCAAAATTGTCTGAAAATTAAGATTTTTATGTTTATTTAAGTGCGGGACTAAAATGGGGTCCCAAAATCCCCAATATTGGATCCTCCCCTGAATAACCAGAAGAGTCCAACCTTGGTCCGAGGACATTCTATGTATACAGGACTATCAGAAGCAAACGTGGAAATTTACGAATCATTTAGAAATTCTTGTATCTGAGATTACGATCTGCGAGGTAAGTTATACTTAAGGCAGACAGATTCTTTTATTTGGATTTATATTTTAAGAATTCCGGGAATTGTCACTTTTTTATTTATCTAATATCCCATTTGTGACAATTAATTGGGGTCCCTGTGTCCGGGAGAGCTTCTTGAAAATCGGATTACGAACTCCATTGCGAGTTGGAGCGCAGTTTACGTTTGTTGTAGAGGTTATCGAAGGACTTAGGGAATTTATAAAGGAGGCGGTGTAAGCGGAAGAACTTAGGAAAGAAAGACTAGCTGCTAAGGAAGCAGCTGAAAGAGAAAGAGAGCTGCTAAAGAAGCAGCTGAAAGAGAAGCTGCCAGAGAAGCTGCACAGAGAGAGCATGAGCTTGAGCTCAGAAGGCTTGAATTACAAGCAAGCAACACCAGTCACTCACATGTTACGAATAACAACGAAGGCAAGGCAAGAGTACCTAAACTTCCCCCCTTCGCTGATAACAGAGATGAGATTGACTGTTACTTGGAATGATTTGAAAGATTCGCCGAGATTAATGAATAGGATAGAAGGAATTGGGCATCACATCTCAGTGCTTTACTGACAGGAAAAGTCCTCATTGCGTATTCCCGTATTCCGAAAGAGGATTCCAAGGACTACGATAAATTAAAGAACGCTCTACTCCTGTGTTATAATCTAACTGAAGACGGATATAGGCAAAAATTTAGAAGCGCAAAAGCTTATAGTGATGAAAGGCCTATTCAGTTTATTGATAGATTGAAAAATTACATGATAAAGTGGACAGAGCTTGCCGAAATCAATAAAGATTTCGCTGATATTGTAAATTTAATAGTGGCCGAGCAGTTCTTAAACACATGTCCTAAAGAACTAGCGACCTTTTTGAGGGAGAGGAAAATCAATAAACTTGATATCATAGCCCAAGAGGCAGAGAATTACCTCCTTTCTCATAATAAGAACTTGTTGTCGGTAACAAATAAAGAAGACACATCAAGGAAAGAAAGGAAAGGTGTGAATGAAAACAACCACAACTTTGAAAAGTCAAAGCCCCAGTCAACGTGCTTCAGATGTGGTAAAAGTGGTCATAAAGCTATCGAATGCAGGAACTATAACCCTTACAGAAGAGATAGCCAATATATAAACTATAATAACAACCGCATTAACAGTAACTGGAGAGAGGGTCCAAAAAGAGCGGCCGCCGCTATAGCGAGAGGTGATCATAAGACCACGAATGGAAATAAAGATTGTACTTCTGACGTTATATCAACGCTTGAAGGTAAAGAACCTGATGACGACGAAGACGTCATGAAGTGTGCGGGAAAAGACAATAGAATCGCTTTAGCTTGCGGCAGAACAATACCTGTCGTCAGAATCGCGTGCGTAAAGAGCAAAAGCGCAAGAGCGAATGTCCAGAAAGAAATGATGCCTGTAGTCAGCGGAAAAATTAATGGAGTTGTCGGAAATGTATTGAGAGACACAGGTTGCGATGGTGTTATTGTCAAGAGGAAATACGTCTCGACGGATCAAATAACTGGAAAGAGAAAACAGATATTGCTAATCGACAATACGATTAGAGACGCACCTGTAGCTGCGATCGACGTCGATACGCCTTATTACACCGGGCGTGTTGAAGCTGTAGCTCTTGAAGCATGCCATTTATGTCTGATCATTACCGATATTCCGGCGCCGAGGATGCGGGAAACCCTATTGAGAAGTTAAACGTTCGGTATGCGAGCGTAACGACTAACTTGCAGAAATGAAAAATCGCTGCGCCTGAAAGTACTCGACGCTGGATAAAGATGAGGTCATTCCGGCGACAAAATTTTCCAGAGCTTCAACGGAAGACGAAACACGCTGACAGGCGCAGGTTTGTTAAGCGACATGAATTAAAAGAAGAAATAAGCGGCGTAAAATTGGAACATCACAAGGACGAAAAGGAGAGGTGGATAAGAAAACCTCTCAGCTTTACTGAAAAAATAAACAAGTTGTCCGCGAAAAATGAAAGTCTACGCGAGTTCTTAAACGAGAAGGATAAAGAAAACAAAACTTTGAAGAAAGATTTAAAAGAGAGAATAAAAAATATTGGAGAATGACAAAAGGTTTTGACATTGTCAGAGAACTCCTTTGTTCAACAGATTACGAGAGAAGACATCTTGATTCAGACCATTATGTCTGTCGTTACGAAATTAGTTTTGGAAAAGATTCAAAATCTTAGTCATGCATATTCTCCAGGTTATAATACTGGCTCAATAGAAAAAGCTTCAGTAAGTAAGGAATCAGTATAGGAATCTGCAGCAATGGATATACCAGCTGAGGATTCAATGACATTTAAATCTTGGGAAAATTAAAAAGGAAAGGATTCTTGAACAACTATCTGAAAGGAGAAACGAAAGGGAAATAACCATCTTATGTGAAAAGAAAAGGGAAATTTATTCGGAAGGTTCTGAACCTCTCAAAGAAAGTTCAGGAGAAAAGGAATCTAAACAATGGAAAAGGTTAAGTGATTTAGAGCTAGTGAAAAGTAAGTTGGAGAGCGAAATGCCCGCCAATGAAGAAGCGAATGTACTTTATAAGGAAGAGATGAAAGAAGAGAAAGAACTTGAAAGAAAGTTAGAGGAAGAAGCTAAAAGGTTCGTGATTAAAGATGAAAATGGCGGAGCAGGTAAAAGCTCATTCAGAAGAAGTATCATCATATCTTCATCTTGGCGATACTATTTCGTCGGATGATAGCCCTTTGATTCAAGTTGGGAAATGTAAAGGAAAATTAATGTTTAGGCTTAAAGGAAAAGCCCGGTTTTCCTTCTGAACAGGGGCGTGTGTTGCATTAAGTGAATTATTATAATCAAGATTATGAGCTTCGCGGAAAGAAAATGCAAATTACATTTATTTTGGAATATTTACAATTTTTGCGAAGTTAATCTGATTAAAAATAATTTCATTCGAAATTATTTTGCAAAATGGAAATATATTTTTATTAGAATAAACTTATTTTTTATGGGAAAAAGAAAGAGCAAAAAGAAAGCTTCGCACGTCGATATCTTAGATACCACTGAAAAGTATAAATGTAAGGTAAATTATTCCCACGGTTTTGGGGTGATTGGTCGTGGATCGTTGGTCGTCAGTCGGTCGGTCGGTGGATCTCTCATTCAAAAGTACTATTGTGAATAGTGAATGTCAATAGCTATTATCTTAGAAGAATATTTAGGCATTG
>JABUQX010022698.1:25000-30056 GCA_015478945.1 Trachelipus rathkii
TATATATATATATATATATATATATATATATATATATATATATATATATTTTTTTTAAGTTATATATATATATATATATATATATATATATATATATATATATATATATATATATATATATATATATATATATATATATATATATATATATATATATATATATATATATATATATATTAGAACATTAGAAATATAGAGACAGTAAGAAGCCACATGGACCTATCGAGACTGTCCCAGTCAACCCACTAACCAAACATGCTCTCATGCAAATCCACAAAGCACCCTAGGGCTTGTCAAATTCCTGTAACTAAAATCCACCAATTTGGCTTAGTCAAAAAAAATAATATATGATACCCAAACCATCCACATACCTTAATAACTAAGTTATGGTCACATGCAGCATGACATTAATAACTACTGTAACTAAAAACCAGCCAATTTGGCTTTGTCTAAATATACTATATGATATCCAACCCATCCATATACCTATCCAACCCTTTCTTAAATGTTGCAATCGAGTCACACTCAACAACCTCCTGTGGCAAACCATTCCAAAATTTAACAACCCTATTGCTGAAAGAATGCTTTCTTCTTAATTTTCTTGTTATGCCCCCTGGTCTCCCGTCCGTGCTCTACTATGAAGAATTTATTGGTCTCCGTATTATCAATAGATGTAAAAATTTTGTAGACTTGTATCATGTCCCCTCTGAGAAATCGCCTTTCTACAGAAAACATTCCTAACTCCTTCAGCCTCTCCTCATAGCTCTTACCCTCAAACCCAGAAATCATCCTTGTTGCTCTACGTTGCACTCTCTCTAGCATATCTAAGTCTTTCTTTAAATAAGGGGCCCAAACCTGTGCACAATACTTCCACATACCTATACATAGCTATTAGTACAGTTTATTTACACTTCCTTTGCTCTTGTAAACAACATTGCGATTTTATTATACCTAGCATCTTATTAGCTTTACTTCTAGCCAAACACTGATTAGCTACTTTCAAATTACTGCTTATAATCACACCTAAATCTTTTTCTTGGTCCACAGACTCAAGCCAACCCATTCATATCGTAGTTAAAACTTTTATTTGAGTAACCTAGGTGAAGAACCTTACACTTTTTACTATTAAAATTCATTTGCCACTTATCTGCCCACCCAAGAAGTTTATCAAGATCATTTTGAATCTTTATACATCCTTCACTATTTCTAACTGAGGTGGCCACTTTGGTATCATCTGCAAACTTAGAAACCTTACATTTAAGTCCCTGGTCTAAATCATTTATATATATGAGGAACAATAGTGGCTCCAGCACTGAACCCTGTGGGACACCACTCTTCACTATTTCCAATGATGACTTATTGCCATTTAGTTGTAAAATAGACTGTTTTCTATTCCACAACCACTCTTTAATCCAACCATGTACCACTCCACATATACCACATTGCAATAGCCATTTTTCATTTAAAACATCTACGCTTTTCATTTTTTTATCTCTTATCTCTCTATTCCACCAAACAGGGTTTCTCTTTGCCACCCTATTGGGTTTATCTTTAAAACACACTGACTGAATATTCATTAAAATCTGCTTAAAATGTTCCCACATGATAAAACAGTTTTGTTTTTTAAACTCTTTATCCCAGTCAGTTATATTAAGCATATCTCGAAATTTGGTAAAATCGCAATTTCGGAAATCTAAGATCTTTTCCATATGCAACAGTCTAGATATCACATCTATTAAATCTAATTATATTATGGTATCACTAAGTCCTAACAAATTCTCCCCAACTCTAAACTCACCACATTTCATCGTTAGTTAATACGGTAGGTCTAATAGTTAATCATGTCTCAGGGTCTGGACCATCTACTAAAAGTTATCTAGTATACAATTTAAAAATAGAATTACTATGGTCCATATTAGACAGAACCTAATGAATGCCAGGCAATACAAAAAATCCAATATGGTTCCACCAATTTCCATACTGTTCAATGCTGTCTCAATTTCTTTCACAATTTCTATCTCTAAATCTTGACTCTTGCCAGGAGGTCTATAAAATGCCCCTATTCTATATGATTTTATTGTATATAAGGATATCTACCCACACTGATTCAATCATGATTAATTTTAAAGTCAATATTAGTACAGATTGAATATTGCTTTTAACATAAAGCGCCACACCAACACCCTCTTTCCTCTACGCTGGTATAGAGAGAGGAGGAGATATATATATATATATATATATATATATATATATATATATATATATATATATATATATATATATATATATATATATATATATATATATGTGTGTGTGTGTGTGTGTGTGTGTGTGTGTGTGTGTGTAGGTGTGTAGTGCTAGAAACTAGGCACAACAGAGGTAATAGGAGATTAAAAGAGGTTATTCCGTTTTAAGTTTATTTGACACAGTAATTAATTGATATCGTAAGCAATACCTTCACTATTGATTTATTGGAAAGCATTAATTAATTATTATAGACAGAATTTATATTTATCAATGTTATATTTAGCCTGTTTAATAGAGGACCGAGATAAACGCATCCTCTATATAACGTACTGATGCTAACTGACGTTACTTTCGCCCGCTGGGCATCTTTGTCCCTCAGGTCAAGCTCCTTTATTGTGATTGGCCCTTGCAAATTCGAATCAGCTCTACATATTTAAACCAGCTAAGACATTAACACATAATAATATCCTCTGACCCCACACACACACACACACACACATACACACATACACATACATACATATATATATATATATATATATATATATATATATATATATATATATATATATATCTATATATGTATATATATATTATTATTAAATTATTATTATTATTATTATTATTATTATTATTATTATTATTATTATTATTATTATTATTACTACATGGTTTCTATAATATTATATTTTTTCGTATTCATTCCAGGTCCTTCTAGTGCTAAGCGTAGGAGAGTGGAGAAAAAATCATACGCCATTTTCGAAAGTGAAGATGAAGAGTTCACCAATTCAAAATTGTATAAGAAACTTAAAGCTGCTGATGATGGTAAGTATCCAAACTTTATAAGCCTTATTTTTTTTTAACTTTTTATTTATTATCTTAATTACCCATTTTATTATTAAGCTCCATTTTAGTTGTACTACTAGTAGTAATTGAATAGGGCTATGCCCAGAAGTGTGAACTTTTAAAAAAAAAAATTGTTATATATATGCTAACATAACAATGTTTTCACATTAATAAAGCTAACATAACATTACCTGAACTAAGAATATAATGTACAGCGACAAACCTAACACACCTTACTATGTTAGTTACATTACTATTGTTAAGTGTGGAACTTTGTTAATTTTAACCGTTTATTCGGGTTTGAGATGTGTTAGGTTTGTTGTTGTACATTATATTTTTAGACCGGATGATGCTACGTTAGCTTTATTAATGTGAAAACTTTGTTACGTCAGCATATATTCGCTGATCAGTGTATAAAGAACTTGTTTTTATGTTATATTTATCCAAAATGATACACGTAATGTGACTCGAATCAATAGATCAATAGATCGATGGATCATGAGAGGGTAGGAGACGGGGAGGAGAGTAGGGTGGATGGTTTAATTTACTGATTTACTGCTTTAGGGTATGTAACACATGACAATTTTACTAAAAAAATATGACTTGAATCAATAAATCTATAGATCAATAGGTCAATAGATCACGGATGGACAGGAGGATGGCTGGATGGTGGTCTGATTTACTGATTTACTGCTTTATGTAAAACATGACAATTTTAGTAAAAAATATGACTTGAATCAATAGGTCAATAGATCATTAGATCAATAGATCACGGATGGACTGGAGGGTGGTTGGATGGTGGTCTGATTTACTGATTTACTGCTGTATGTAAAACATGACAATTTTAGTAAAAAATATGACTTGAATCAATAGGTCAATAGATCATTAGATCAATAGATCACGGATGGACTGGAGGGTGGTTGGATGGTGGTCTGATTTACTGATTTACTGCTTTAGGGTATGTAAAACGTGACAATTTTAGTAAAAAATATGACTTGAATCAATAGATCAATAGATCAATAGATTAATAGATCAGGGAAGGGGTGGGAAGGGCTGTTTGATTTACTGATTTACTGCTTTAGGGTATGTAAAACATGACAATTTTAGTAAAAAATATGACTTGAATCAATAGATTAATAGATCAATAGATCACAGAAGGGGTGAGGAGAGCAGTTTGATTTACTGATTTACTGCTTTAGGGTATGTAAAAACGTAAATTTGTAAGTTGTAAACATAAAAAGAATAAGATTTTTTTTTCTTGATGGTTCTGAAACCATCATTTTCGAAATCAACAGACCCAATAACATATATAAGGACACCAACATTGTTGTTATACGAATGTTTATTAACTCAGCACCGCACCGGCTCTAGCACGGATGGCGGTAGTGACTCCGACTCCTTCTTCACTCTTTCCTTCTCTGAGTCCGAATCCGTCTCCTTTCTCCAAATCTCTTATGCATTTCATCCATTTCTACGGGAGACCCCCCTTTAGGGGGCCCATGACACCCTTTACGAACTTATAACCATCATTTTCGAGATCTACAGATCCAATAACAAATATAAAGACACTAATATTGTATTATTATACAAATATTTACTAACCCAGCACCGCACCGGTGCCAGCACCGATGCCGAGGTCAACTCCTCTGATTCCGATCCCAACTCTTTCTAGAAATCCGACTCCGAATCCGCTCTCCACATTTCAACCTTCTGCGAACATTTCGATTTTTAGGAGGGTGCGTAATCTCGTCTACGACGAAATTACGTCACCTACCAGAGCCCTACCAAATTTTAACCCGATACGATAAGCCTAACCGTGATATATATATATATATATATATATATATATATATATATATATATATATATATATATATATTGAAGCGGCGCACGAAAACGCGAAAGCGTTTACGATAAATGCGAAACGGTTAAACACCCAAACTGAAACTGAACGAAGTACACG
>JABUQX010022699.1:7500-10000 GCA_015478945.1 Trachelipus rathkii
ACATTGCTGTGTGTTGCTTAGTGATAATTTAATAACTGAAACAATAACATGTGTTTGTGGCAGCTGTCATATACGTGAACCTCAAATGTCTTGTGTACAATATATTATATGTATTTGGTATTATGTATAACTGTGTGTAATTTTATATCTTTTATAATTATTATATAATATATATTAAAATTATATATATATATATATATATATATATATATATATATATATATATATATATATATATATATATATATATATATATATATATACTGCCCTAGTGGCGAAGAACGTGGAAGGGCTGAGGTATTTGGTGAGGGAGTTTGAGAGAATGTGTGGACAAAAGGGGCTTAAAATAAATCCAGGTAAGAGTAAAGTGTTAGTGTTTGAGGAGGAAGAAAGAGAGGACGGGGAGGGGTTAGAGGTTAGAGTAGGGGGTGTAGTATTGGAAGAAGTAAAGATTTTTAGATATTTAGGGATGGATTTGGGGAAGGGGGGAGGGATGAAGGAGGAGATAGAACATAGAGTAGGAGAAGGAATGAGAGCTCTGAGTGGTCTGAGAGAATTATGGAAAGGGGGGGATTTATCACAGAAAGTTAAGATAAGCATGTTTGAAAAAATTTGTGTACCAGCGGTGTTGTATGGGTGTGAAACGTGGGGGTTGAATGCCAGGTCCAGGAAGAAGTTGGAAGTTTTTGAGATGAAGGGGTTGAGAGCGGTTTGTGGGGTTAGCAGAAGGGAGAGGATTAGGAATAGGGTGGTGAGGGAGAGATGTGAATGGAGAAAGGGGTTGGTGGGAAGAGCGGAGAAGGGAATGTTAAGATGGTATGGGCATTTAGTGAGAATGGAGGAACAGAGAGTGGTTAGGAGAGTTTGGGAGGCGGAGGGGATGGGGAAGGGGGAGACCAAGAAGGAGGTGGATGGATGGAATAAAGTGAGATGCTGAGGAGGGAGGGATGAGGGGAGGAAGAGGTAGGTGTTGGCGAGAGGGATAGAGTGGGGGTGGAGGAGGTGGTGGGCGATGAAGGAGGTGTGAATGAGGGAGGTTGCATCGACCACTGGCCCCGCTCAAGCGGGAAAAAAAGTGTAGTAGAATAAATAAATAACAATAAATATATATATATATATATATATATATGTAAAGAGATGAGTAGTTAAGAGCATATATATATATATATATATATATATATATATATATATATATATATATATATATATATATATATATATATATATATATATATATATATATATATATATATATATATATATATATATTCTCTATTTTTCAGAGTCTGCATTAAAAAATGATTAAATATATATTTTTATATAATGGCTACAAGAAGTAAAACTTTTGATTCTTTGTTTGGTCAGCCATGTGAATTTCCAACTGCGATGACTCCTTCGAAAGCTGACGTTCACAGGCACTATCTATTTATTGCCACGATAGAATCGGCAACTGCTAAAGGTTGTCTTAAAATCGTTGCAAGTGATGTGATCAGCATTTGGGGTAACTTCTCCTTCCCCAACATAGGATTTAAAGGTGTATGGCTAAAGGCTGAAAGGCATGTACAATCAACTTTAAATATAAATAAAATCTCAAATGACCGACGGAATGATAAGTTCTACGAAAAAGTGAGGACATTCGATATAATGTTTTACAATTGTACTTGTAATTGCTATGAAAAGAAAATATCAAGAAAAGACTATAGGTGTAATGATAAAATCGCAATAATTGAATGGGAATCTTTTGTTGGACAATAAGATGAAATCAACTTGAACCAATTGATAGGGCAACGACTAATGCCAGGACAAGACCTTTAGTTAAAAGATGGAGAGGTTAGCAAGTCACACTAGTAGAATCGTTGAAAGGGGCAGGGGAAGAGTCATCAATATAGATCTTTTTGCTCCCCTCAACTATCACAGAGAATGAAAATAGAAGATAGTAATAATCCTCGAGAAATTGAATAAAGAGAAAGTGTACAGAATAGGTCTACATACAAGAATTTGGTAATAGCAGCTGACAGATCTTGCGAAAGTCCAAGGGTAGCTGCAGCTCTTGTTAATGCAGCATTAACAAGCATTAACATGGGAATGTTAAATCAATCCAATATGCTAGATGGTATGAAGGTGGAGCGAGAGAGAAAACGAGTTTGGAAAACCATCGTCATCAGAATGAAAGCTGAATACACACAAATTGAATGTTTGTGATTTGATCGTAGAAAAGACAATACAAAAACTAAAGAAGGAATGGAACACGAAGAACACTATGCAATTGTAAAAGAACCATGTGACATACCTAACTCATGTTAGTCCAGATAATGGAACAGTTCGCTGTATTTCTAAGGAAATTATAACTTTTCTAATAGATTCTGATAGTTAAGATTCTCTCAAAGCACTTCTGTGCGGATGGTACAAAGGGTGGAGTGCTCAGATTGACTGAAATGCTTCTTGAAAGACCTATACAGTGGCTAATTGGTTTTCTCCATGTTAATGAGCTTCCAGTCAG
>JABUQX010022699.1:15000-17500 GCA_015478945.1 Trachelipus rathkii
TATGATCCTCTCTCGTTATAGCGGCGGCCGCTCTTTTCGGGCCCTCTTTCCAGTTACTGTTAATGCGGTTGTTATTATAGTTTCTATGTTGGCTATCTCTTCTGTAAGGGTTATAATTCCTGCATTCGATAGCTTTATGTGAACTTTTTCCACATCTGAAACACGTTGACTGGGGATTTGATTTCTCAAAGTTGTGATTGATTTCATTCTTTCTTTTCTTTCCTTGATGCGTCTTCTTTATTAGTTACCGACAACAAGTTCTTATTATGAGCATAGAGGTAATTCTCTGCCTCTTGGGCTATGATATCATGCTTATTGATTTTTCTCTCCCTCAAAAATGTCGTAGTTCTTTAGGACATGTGTTTAAGAACTGCTCGGTCACCATTAAATTTATAATATCAGCGAAATTTTTATTGATTTCGGCAAGCTCTGTCCACTTTATCATGTAATTTTTCAATCTATAAATAAACTGAATAGACCTTTCATCACTATAAGCTTTTGCGCTTCTAAATTTTTGCCTATATACGTCTTCAGTTAAATTATAACACAGGAATAGAGCGTTCTTTAATTTATCGTAGTCCTTGGAATCCTCTTTTGGAATACGATAATACGCAGTGAGGGCTTTTCCCGTCTGTAAAACACTGAGATGTGATGCCCAATTACCTCTATCCCATTCATTACTTCCGGCGAATCTTTAAAATCGTTCCAAGTAACAGTCAATCTCATCTCTGTTATCAGCGGATGGGAGAAGTTTAGGTACTCTTGCCTTGCCGTCGTTGTTATTCGTAACATGTGAGTAACTGGTGTTGTTTGCTTGTAGTTCAAGCCTTCTGAGCTCAAGTTCATGCTCTCTCTGTGCCGTTTCTCTAGCTAATTCTCTTTCTGCCGCTTCTCTGGCAGCTTCTCTTTCAGCTGTTTTCCTGGCAGCTTCTCTTTCTCTTTCAACTGCTTCTTTAGCAGCTTCTCTTTCCCTTTCAGCTGCTTCTTTAGCAGCTTTTCTTTCCTCCTTTATAAATTCCCTAGCTTCTTTCCCTTTTAAGCCAAGTTCCTGGGCCATTTCGCCAATGAGTCGTAATCCATTTTCAGAAGCTTTCCCAGACACAGGCCCCCAATTAATTGTCACAAGATAAGATATTAGATAAATAAAAAGAGTGACAATCCCCAGAATTCTTAAAATATAAATCCAAATAAAAGAATCTGTCTGCCTTAAGTATAACTTACCTCGCAGATCGTAATCTCAGATACAAGAATTTCTAAATGATTCGTAAATTTCCACGTTTGCTTCTGATAGTCCTGTATACATAGAATGTCCTCGGACCAAGGTTGGACTCTTCTGGTTATTCAGGGGAGGATCCAATATTGGGGATTTTGGGACCCCATTTTAGTCCCCACTTAAAAATAAACATAAAAATCTTAATTTTCAGACAATTTTGATGGAGAAAAAGCAAACCGCAGCTTTTTTTTACCTCTAAAACGTCGTTTTCGGGTGTTTTTCTGTGTCTGTATTCATTGTTTCGGCGTTTTCATTTTTTCAGAACCTAGTTTTTTTGACATTCTTTGTTATGTATCTTTACATTTTTTTTCGAAATGACTCAAACTTGAAATATCATAGATGGTCTATTTCGCACAAAATGCACATTTTAGTTTTTTGATTTTTTGAAAATTTTGCTCAGCAATGTCGAATTTCAAAACCTACTTTTTCTTTTTTAATTGCTGAGCACAATTTTCAAAAAATCAAAAAACTAAAATGTGCATTTTGTGCGTAATAGACCCATCTATGCATATTTCAAGTTTGAAGTTATTTCGAAAAAAAAAATTGTAGAAGTTGATACGAAAAAATGTCAAAAAATTAGGTTCCTGAAAAAATAACACGAAAATACTGAAAAAATGACCACAGAAAAACACCCGAAAATGCGTCTTAAGAGGTAAATAAAAAACACTCGCGCGCTTTGCTATTTTTCCCATCAAAATTGTCTGAAAATTAAGAATTTTATGTCCATTTTTAGGTGGGGCTAAAATGGGGTCCCAAAATCCCCAATATTGGATCTTCCCCTTCAGTTAATAATGAGTTCACAAACTACTTCTCAATTGACCATCACAACAATATGTCTGTCTCTCTGTCCGATAACGTTATTCGTATCATAAATCGTCTTCAACAATAGATACACTGTTCTTCTTATGTGACTTCAGGTCACGTCAAATATTCTCATATTTCAAGGACTCCAGATCACAACTTATAAATATTCTTCTAAAATAATAGCTACTGACATTCGCTATTCACAACAGTCCTTATGAATATTACTAATGTATAAATATTCTTCTAAAATAATAGCTATTGGCATTCGCTATTCTCAACAATCCTTATGAATATTCCTCGCACAAAGTCTTTAAACTTTCTCTACGATTAGATATATAAACGATCGATAGTATCACAATCTTTAGACGATTAGTTTTGAACGAAAGATCGGTTCGGCTTCCAAACGATGAATTTTGAATGAGA
>JABUQX010022699.1:20000-42987 GCA_015478945.1 Trachelipus rathkii
TTTCTGATGGAAAAAAAATAAACTCTTTTAGAAAAAAAAATTTGAATTCACGATATGTGTACGAGCGGTATACAGCTCTTAAAATTTTTTCTACGCTTTTTCCGAGAAGCACAGAAGCAGGTCACTTTTTACTATTGATTGAAAATAACATGTGATTCAAATCGGTGCGTAATTCTTAACACTGTTTCTGTTTAGATCTTTACATAAGTCTGTTTGTATATATATTTATGTAAATAGTTCTCTAGTATGAAAATCTTACAAAAGAATAAAGACCGATTTTTAGTAAACAACGGATAATCTTTAGGATCAAGCTCGTTTTAATAAATGATAAACGTCTGTGCTAAGGCACTGAGTATATCATCCGCCCGGTCTGTATATATATACTATATATACTAAGTATTATAGTATACATGATATGACTATATTACAATATATATAATATATATAGTATATATAATGATATAATTATATATATATATTAAATACGGGCAATTAACCGCAGTTCAATTTGTATAGATGAAATAACTCCTTGAGTGATTTAGTGAGAAAAATAGGTGGGGGCCCCTCCCGAAACGGTATGCCAAACGTGTTACCACTCGACCACGCGCGGACAGCAAAAGGGTACCGCGAAGCCTTGTAAAAGCCTATGAAAGAACTTCTATTCATATATATATAGTATAACAATATATACTATATATATATTATATATATATATATCATATATATTATTATATACTATATCAGTATTACTACTAGTCAGTAAGTTACAGTATATACTTATATCAGGACACGATACCTCGAGCCACGCAATCTCCGCGTGCACTGGGTAGCTGTGTTACCTTTGACCCGAGTGCAAGCGGAGATGCCGTGGCTTGAGGTATTCTGTCCCTGAATTATCGGTGGTCCTTATTCGCTATGAAATAGGCCGTCTTTTCTAGGTTTAAACTCCGTATCTTTTTAGCTTGTCCGTTGGTCGAGTGGTAACACGCTTGCGACCGGTCGCGAGGGCCCGGGATCTAATCCTGGTAAGTGAAGAATTACTCAAGGAGTTATGATATCGTATACAGAATTGAACTGCGGTTTAATGCAGTATTTACATCTATCAAATTGAATGACTCCGATCTAGAGTGGTCTCCTTACATGGTTCCTGTGTGTACCTTTGACCCGAGTGCAAAGCGGAAGATGCGTGCTGAGTATCCTGTCCTCGGCCATTAGGCGTCCTATCCTATGCGAATAGAGCACTCTTCATAGTTTTACAAGTCGGAGTATGCCTTTTTAGCTTGTCGTGGTCGAGTGGTAAAACGCTTGGCATACCGTTCGCGAGGGCCAGGGATCGTGAAGTAAGTGAAGAAATCACTCAAGGATTAATATTATTCATATATATATTATGAATATATATATATTTTAATATATTATATACTACTATATATATATATATATATATGATATTATATGATATATATTATATTTCACGTATAATATAAGTATATTAGGATATATATTATAGTATACGTATAATATATATAGGGTATATATAATTCTTATATTTATATTACTTAATTAAGTCCAATAACAAAAATATTATGAAAATAATATGATATATATTTTTAATATAAGACGAAAAAAAATTTTTTCTTCACACCTGTTCACAAAGAATAAATTAGAATAAAACTAATAATGCAAACTCTCTTTGATATCAATCAAATAATATGAAAATTATTAATGGTTCGCAGGACCGACTCTCTCTCTCTCTCTCCATCTCTCTTCTCTTTCCTCCTCCTCTTCTCTCTCTCTCTTCTTCCTCCTCTTCTCTCATTTATCTATCTATCTATCTGTCTTTCTATCCTAATTGTAAATATTTTAGTTAAAATTAAACGATAAATGAATTTTGTCAGTTATAATTTTGACAAATACTTTAAGTAGAAAGCTTGATGCGTAAGCCATTATTTTACAGTTTCAGGTATCGAATTACGCCAATTTCTTCTTAAAGAATTGAACCAACATTGATATATATAATATTATACTATTATATTACAATAAGTATATACTATATATATTATATATATAATATATATATATAATTATATTTATATATAATATATATATATATACATATATATATTATATATATATATAATATATATATCATGATATATTATATTCTAATATTTATGTAATAACACCTTAAATGATTAGTAACATCTTTGGCCTTCAGCGTACGCTCTGAGAGTATATCCGATATATCGATACTACCGATATCGTAAAAAACGATCACTTATCATACAGTTTTGGCAAAGCTTTTAAGATATTTTTAATTATTTAAAAGCGTTGTTTTTTTTTTAATTTCATCCATAAAAATGTGCATACCTGATTACAATAATATAATTTAAATCATGTAGCTGTTCTAGTTTTTTAGTTACATGCATGTTGCTTTCTGGAGACTGAACCATATATATAACTATATAATATATATGATATATTATATATATATATAATCATATAACTATATCAATATATATATATATATATAAGTATCTATATATATATAATATATATATTATATATATAGTATATAATTATATATATATATATAATATATATAATATATATAGTATATAAATATAAAGATTATGAACATCATGCATGACTATATTTCGTTACTGTACTTTTGGTAAATAACCTGGACATCGCATAGTAACAAAACAAATACTTGGGGGATTTCATGCGTTCCTCCGGTCCCAGCACTAGTATGTGCATTTGTCACATACGCAATTCTTTAATCTTTTCCATCCGTTTTTCAAATTTTTTTTTTTTTTTTTTTTTTGTTTTTTTTTTTTTTTTTTTTTTTTTATATTCCACCCTCCTCCGGCATGGTTAGCGAGTGAGTTGATCGTCAGTTGGCTCAGCCCTGGGCAATCTGTGCCTCTCGCCGCCGGGTTACAGATCGAGTCTCTACACTTCCTCCCCGTGGATGAAAGGGTACCAGGGTTGAAAATACCGGATCATTTTACGCCGTCTAACCTCTGACCGGCGCCCTGCCAATGTGAGGAACCTGAGCCTTGGGCAGCAAGCTCCGTGATAGGAGTCTCGTGTTCTGTTCATTGGTGTATAATATCGGACTTTACGCGAAGACATTAGGTGCCGTAAGTAGAAACATGCGGGTGGGCCCCACGTAAAGGTTTGGAGCAATTTCCTTCCAAAGAGGCACCATCCACAGCCAACCTATCGGGGTCGGGGTCCGGTGGTCGTAGTGAGCGTCTCTGGACTTGGTGACTGCCGCGCAAGAGAAGAGATTACCCTTCTTATGAACATACGCAACACCCCCATCTGTTATTCAGTGCTTATATGTCTCAGTTGCAGTATATTGCTCATAAGTCTCATTCATGTGACCGAAGCTTGTGTTAAGATCTTATAGGAAAAGATCCTTAAACTGAAAAAATACGTCTTGAAATAAAGAGCGTGACTGAAACCATTCTGCCAGCTTCCAGCTTGCCCTATCACGGTCCCTACTGACTTTAGGACTGGTACCCCTTTAATTGCTTCTTCTCTAGCTACAGCCTGGGTCTTCGCAAAATTCATCCGATTCGTCGAAGCAGCAAACCACGCGTGTACACTCTAGGTGCCACCACCTACGGTCAGGGAAAAAGATCCTGTAATAGCGTTGCCCCGAAATGAGTCGTGAACCATTCGTTGAGCCTAAATTCGAAAGCGAATTAAGAAGTTATGCGCATCTATATTAGACACTCAGGAATGTAAGAGAACATAATCATTGCCAAGAGTGTATTCAACATATTGCGATCAGACATAATCTCTAAAGCTCAAAAACCTACTGAGTCACAGGAACCACTCTTCTCTCAGTAGGTGCAGTCGAAAAAGCTCTAGGAGTTGAAGACCTCCAGTCACATTGAATGAGGAAAGCGGGCCATCATCGTAAACGTGCTAACGCGGAAATCAAAGGTTCACTTCTGTCTCTCTTCACTGTTCCTTCTGAGATGGTTCCAATTATGCTACTCCCTGGAGACATAGAGAGAACACAGATCCTAAAGGCACATTTTTGTATATAACAGAAAAGACGAAGACACAGCTATATTTGAAGACCCAACAGAAAAGATTTCCGTTTACAGAACACTTATAGATTTTCTCCCTGCCGGGAAAACCCTGGACAAACCAACATCGTCCCGTTTACTGCTCGACCTTTAATAACCCCTATCCACAGTACAAAGGTCAAAAGATAGGTTTGAAGAGTTATAGTCTTCGCACGTGATCTCCTCGACCCAGAACGTTGCTTCACATGTCCAACGGTTTGTCATCCCTCAGAAAATATCTCGTAGGGGACAGGCCAAGCATATCCAATCTGTGGGAATTATTCTCACCATCTCCATGGTGAAAATACCCCGAACGCCGAAACTGCAAAGGACGCCCAACAGTGCTTCCTCTTTCATAAATGCCGGTCGTCTTACTGATTGAACAGGAGGTTTAGACGCTATTGTACTATTATCTAAATGAGCACGAAGATGCTATACCGCCACTCAACGAAAAATACTCAGGTACAATCAGACAATTCAATACTTACCCAAACAAATTACAGACTACCCCCACGGTCTGGTCATGCGTGTTAATAATCCGAGCCACACAACCGCTCCTAATAGAACTCCTCTTCTTAAATTTCCGCTTTACTCGTCTCCCAAGTACTGCAACCAGTCTACCTGTACTGCCCAAACTACCAACTTCTCAAAGAGCCAAAAGCAAGCCTTGATTCAATCTCGCCGTCCAAAGAGCATATAAGCCTATCCTGAGCTTAACTCATCACAAGCTCCCGAACTGAAACTAGCCTAGCTTCATCCAATAGTCAAAATTGGAAACACTTCCGCCAAGACACACGTCCCACACTCACCAAACTGTTCACCAAACTATGCAAGAGGACGGTCTCTTGTCCCAGTAAGCGCCTCCCACTATTTACTAAAACCCCTGGTATAAGATGTTTCTAAAACGAACACGAGAAATAGGAAGTAGTCGCCAAGTTTAAAAGATTATTCACGCAGGTAACATATATAAGCATAGCCGATTCCTTTTAAACAATACACATAACCCCAGATGTAAAAATGCAACTCAGAAGAAAGACCTCGGCCATCAAGTCTACTTCTGAGAGCAACATGCAAAGCTTTTAAATAGACTGTACCTGCAAGTAATCCCAACTACGAATCAAACTCACCAACCAGTCATGCTAATAGTCCTACCAAGATCAGTTTTAGTTCCTGTCTGATTCTTCCTATAATTCTTCCTCCGAATTCCTGTATCAGCCCTCTCTAAGGGATTCATACCCTAGAAGATGAAGGATAGACACGTCTCCCTAAATGGCTGATGCGATGACCATTCTCTTTCTAATGCTTCCTGCACTTCCCGAGAAAGGTGAATGAAACTGCTCAACGTAAACGGGCAAACGCTCTAAACGTCTTGGGTCGCATGGCGCATGAAGATGACCAGTAGGTCCCCATTCCTCTCAATGCAACACCCAATTTTTTCCCAAAAATCACTCCGCAAGATGGAAAGCAACTGGAAACTTCGTCCAGAATCGGAGACCTTGCCAATCTCATTTCGAATCCCTTAATTGGAAATCGAGTCGTAACCCAATACATTCTCAAAAGTACAATACCCTGCTTGGATCACCTTCCTTCCCCATTGTTCTGGAAACAACTCCTATGCCCCTCCACATTTCTAATCGCTTGCCAAGCGGATTCCTGAACTGCTCTCACTAATGAAATGAGCATGTACGAATGCTCTCTAGTTAACCACAAACCCACGATAACAAGGTTGGATTCGGTTGAATTCACACTATCGTCGCAAATCATGGTGAAGCTCATTTCACCAATACGATTGTAAAACTGCCCTAAAAGACGTCATATTCACCTAAGCAAAATCTCTGGTGTATACTAACTCTGGCGCACCAGGTTTTGGTTCCCCCTCTCCGCCTAGACGCCACGTCTTCAACCTTCCCTCCAACCGAACGCCATCCTCTAAACATTAGTCAGCAGTTGTACGTGCAGAGGTCTCTCAATAGAGCCACCATCATATATTAATAACTCACCATGACTACTTTCCCGCTCATGGAATTGTCGTGATATTACTCTAATTCGGAAGAACTTTGTTCATCTAATAAAAATACACCAAGTGTTTATTGTTGCAAGAACTCCGCAGTCATCGTCGACTTCCTTCAACATTCTGAAATAAATCGCGGCAACGTAACTCTATAGAAATGAGGTGACAATGATAGGGAGGACAGGAATACCATTCACAAATCATCGCCCTCATTCCCCAGTCCTCGATCCAAAACCAAAACTCAATGTGCACCAGTAGCGGCAAGCAATTTCACGTTATCCATTGCGATCCTTACTATATTTCACATCTACTTGGCGCTCCAAGTAGTGAATTGACTCAGAGGCGACTTAGCAGATCTTTTTAGACAGTCTCCTGATCCGGTGTTGATACTAGGTGACTTCATACCTCCGGCCAGCCTCCTTACATGGGTGATTCTGTCACTTCATCTAAGTCCCAAGATCTTAATAGATTCTCCTAACCCCTTTTCCCTGGATGCCTTAACACAGGACTCCACATATGAACGTTTAGTTACACACACTTCTTCTTGTATCGACATTTCCTTTTGCTCCCATATTCTCTTATGGATCGCTTTTACCTGGTCCGGCTTTGATATTTATTGCGCAGCTGATCATCTACCCAATCAGCATTAAACGAGTCTGGCTCCAAGCCCAATGCAAAACGCGCCAACTGCCAGCCGGCGTTATGCCATCGAGCGAGTGGGCTCCGTTTTTATCAGGCACAGCTACCTCTCCCTCTTAATAAACGATTTTCGACTTGTTGATGGCTGCCTTTCGCTTCTTTCCCAGAAAGTAGTTCCATCTTCGCAGCGGAAGCTGCAATCCACAGTCTCTCCTTCAATACGGCGTCGGCAACCCCCCTGGTGGTTCCCCCAAGAGTGCGGCCCAGCAAGCGAAGATAGAAGAAACTACCGGTCAATACGCAAACAAGGCTCCGTACTCCCAAACAGATATTTTTAAAGCTGCCGCGCGAGAGTTAGGCGAATTAATCGTCAAACGCGTAAACAATATTTGCGAACTTACATATCGACTGTTAACTCCAAACTTCCCCTTCCTTAGTGTGCGAAAGGTGACACAGAAAATATCTCGTCGTCCAACAACTCCTCACCCACATTCCTCCGTTATGGGCCTGCGGAAATACACGATACGATTCAGCTCCGGCCGGTGCGCTCAGCGGAGTGCGTCAGGTTATATGCTTTTGCTACCATTCGATTTCATCTCCGCTACAATCCTCGGAAGCCTTTAAAAACTAGAACTGGACACAGCCCTAACCAGACGTTTCAACAGCGAAAGGAGAAGATCATAACCTACAAGCGTCTTTTTACACTTGCAGAGTACAAAACTGCACTAGCAAATAGCATAGACGGTGCCTCTTGTCCAGACATGATTTTCTTACATCATGCTCCGTCATATCATCCTTCGGCGTCAGCATTTTTGCTGGAGTTATATAATAGAATCCGGATCGAATCTTCTTTTCCATCTCATTTGGACACACGCTTTTGTAATTCCTTATCCCCAAACCTGGAAAAGATCCGAAGGTTGGCAGACAACAAAACCAATTTCGCTTGACCTGTCAGCTGCCTGTAAACTTAATGGAGAAAATGGTTTGGCGCGTCTCTACTCCCTGCTTCTGGATGGAAGCCGTCAAGCTTCTCAATTACGTCAATTTGGTTTCCGCAAAATTCGCTCGACTGCGGACCCCTTGTAAAACTAGACCATGACATCCGAGAACGCCCTCTACTGGTGTGATGGTTCTTGGGTCTTTTTGACCTTGAAAAGGCTTGACACACAACGTGGAGAACGGATTCTCCTTAAACTCCATTCGCTTGTTTTCCGCGAGCAACTCCCTCTTTTTATCAAATGCCTTTTATCACACAGATTTCCAGTTGGTGCTCTCTATTCTGTCACGACCACTTTGACTCTGGAGAAGGCGTTCCGGACAGGGTATTTGTTTAAGTGTACACTATTTGCTCTACGGATTTAATGATATCTCGTTACCTCTATTCCAGCGACGTCAATTGTTTACCTCTATAGTCCGATGACTTACGCATTATACATAGCCAGGTGCCAAGCAGCTGCCTTTTTAAGAACTGCAATTGTTCTCAACTAGATCATTGAAAATATTTCACAACTGTTAGTTCTCAACTCAATCAATTGCGAACACAGCAAAACCGACGCAGCGAGCTGAATAAAAAGAGAATCGCAAGAATGCACCTTCTCCAGCGAACCTGAACGTTAATTAATTGAGTCGCCCATATCGTGTAACTCACAGGTCCAAATTTCTAGCGCTTACCTACGATGACCACTTAACTAGTTGCACCGCATATTAAACACCTAAAAACAACTTGGTTCATCTGCACCCCTTGACCTTTACGTTCATCTCGCCTCAAACTCTTGGGGTGGCTGATCGCAAATCCCTTTTACGTTTTACGTAGCCCTAATCCGATTCGACACTGGAGTATGGCTGTTGCCATATATATGCGTCATGCCTCCACAACCACTAACTACAAGCTGTCTAGAGTCCCATCCAAAACGAAGCGATCCGTATTTCACTGGAGCTTTTCGATTGTCCCCCCAGGTGAGCCTTGAAGTTGAGTCAATGTGATGCCACCTCTCTTCGAAGGAGATCACATATGGTGTAAATGTTATCTTCGTTTCAAACCACCAATACCGTCTGCTCCGTGACACCGAATTCTCACAGGAGGTTACCATAGAATCTATTAGGGCCTCTTAAAGTCGGTTCATAAACATTTAATTTTCCTCAACATTTTGTGCTTTTTCAAAAGGTGCTGCGCTTTTTTCTTCTGACGAAGGGTACCCACCTTTGGCTATTTCCCTCTCCTACCATTTGCTGGCTCTGACATTCTCTCCAATCTAGCATCCTGCTGCTCTGTAATAACATCATTTCTGTCTCACCGCCGCAGTGTCACGATAAATTTTACTCCAGGTTTACTGCGGCTCTAAAATAGGGGACAGTGTGCGCGCATCTGTTTTCCCTGACCGCAACCTCTCCATACCCTCCCCTTATGCTTCAATTTTACAGCAGAGTTAACGGCTATATAATATTTTGAAAACAATAATTTAATCCTTAACCAAGATCACTTCATATGTCGTTTATTCATGATCGCCTTAGCCCGCTATCAAGCGGCTTAAAACCCTTTTCTAAAAACGCAATGGTATAGTTGTACAACAATTTCTTCGACTTCTTACTCCCGTAAGAACAAATATTTAATGTTGGGACTCCCCCCGCCTCATTATGGTAACGCAATTGAAAGCGCTGACAGAGAGGGCTCCAAAATGGCCGCCTGCTCTTCTCGGATTGTTCCAGGTACCTCCGGATGCCATTTCGATAAGGCCACCTCCCATCAACTGATACTATCCTGCTCTCCGACGGGGCTTCCGATCTTGTTGGCCAAAGTGCCTGGACGAGTGATCGGCCGGGAGGGAAACTCAGAAAAACATAAAGCCGAACTTCGGTGAGTGGTCCTTCTCTCACTGACAAAATATTTTACATGCGGTGATTACTTGGCACGGACCTCCGATTGGCCACACTACTTCACTCACAAGTACCTATGTCACGCAACCCTCCCCTCGCCATTTGCAAATTGTTTGCGTCGTCCACGCCGCAAAATCTGTTACTCATACTTTCATTGATTGTTCCCAATCTGGAACCCTATTCCCGCTGTCGTTATTTTTCCTACTTTACGGTCCATAACACCCTTTAATAGATTATCCATATCTATCTGAATCTTCCCACTAGCAGTAGCTCTATTTTATTTTCCTTAAGAAGTGAATATTCTTTACTATATATGGATTTTGTTATGTAATCTAAGACTATTACCAATGCAAGGATAAAAATTATTAAGTTTTATTTAATTTTGACTGAATTTGAATATTATTTCACACAATCAATCTTTTTCTTTGACATTTGGACCACATATATATGGACAGGGCCTCCATGGTGCTTGATTTTTCAGCCATGTGGCCGGCTCATTGGAGCCGTGGTGGGTCCTGTACCACTAAGACTCAAAAAAAAAAAATATATATATATATATATAATAAAAAATATATATATATATATATATAATATATTATGATATTATATAATAATTATAGAGCGTACAAGAACTGAGATATATCATAATCTATATATACTAAGCTATAATTTATATATCCTTTGCGAATTCAGAAACCAAAGATATATTTAATAATATAAAAATCATATATATATATAATATATATATAATAATTCATATATATAATATTATATATACGGCTATACTATAAATCACATGACCCTAAGTGGGTTTGAACCCTTACCTCTAGATGGTAACACAAAGAGTGTTTACTTCAGACCGACAATGAGCTAAATATAATACATCACTCACTCGTTACCTCTTGTAAGCTACCTTAGCTTCCCGTTGAGATGAGATGAGGATAAAGTCTATAGTAGGTGGGAATAATCTCCTCTTAACAAATGGTGACCGGTTGGGCTCTTCCCCATTTATTCCCAATCGCTGAAACGACGCCAATATGCAGAGTATAGGCTTTTAACTGACCTTGTCCGCAAGATAATGTTAATACCTCGCTAATAAATTATTTAGTAATGGATTTATAGACATAAACCGATACTACTATTCTATTGTAGAAGAATGTGATACAAACGAAGAAGGTGGTTTATTGCCAGTGAATCCGGGCAACCATAAACCACAAAATAGAACCGTATAATATAAAACCACACGTCTTACTAATCTTCTAAACTCTTAAGGGTCAAGAAAAATGACCTATGGCTATTCTACAATGGATTGTAGATGAGGCACTCTTAATGGTCCGGGTGACAAGTTCTTACATCCGTTCTGATTCCCGAGTTGGGGTCCCCCGCTTACACTCGATTCAGGGCAACACTGGGTAATTACCCAGTATTGCAGAGAATTTTGTATAAACAGGGGGGGGGGATTGCTAATTTTTGACACTTGCAATACGCTTGCAATAGTAACTATTACGGCGAAACTATAGCTTTCACACATAGAAAATATCAACACAAACATGACCTCAACACACGTTATGAAAAACCATCAAATCCAACTCAATAATATGACAAACATTAGAAATATCCAAGATGCAAATAAAAGAAAAATCACGGAAGCCTTTTGCCTCTACAATCTCCCCAATTACAATAGATGTACTGGAGAATGCAAGATAGACTCAATACAAAATGAATTTATGAAACTTTCAGCATTCAACAAAAGTCTGTTATTCGACTAACCAACTGATTAATAAGTTATTCATATTCCAAAATATTAAAAAGTTTTTTCTTTTATTGTGAATTCAGACTTGAAAATGGTTAATTGTAATGAAAGCTCATCTAATTTTATCAGTTTTAATGTTCTTAAATAATTAAAGAGTGTTTATAAAATGTGTATGTTGTAATATAATCCTCAAAGCAACTTAGGGTACATTGATTAAGAATAATATACCATATATAAGCAATAATAGATTAAATTCCCTTGCATATTATTAGATCCCAATATATATAGGCTAGTTGCCATGGATTGCCAACATCATATTTATGAGATACAAAATTGCTTTGATAGCTACCAGTCTTAAAAAACAAGTTATTATTTATAAAATGCTGTGCAAGAAACTTAGTGATCCCCAAGACCTTGATTCCAAGAACAGCAGAAATTAACTCTTCAGATCCATTCCCCCAAATATTCAGAAAAATACTTAAAGAAAAAATTGAAAAAATGGCATGAGAGATAAAATTTAAGTTTAAACAATCTACTAGGCTTTATCTTCTGTTTCTTATCTAGTACCAAGTACCAACATTTTCCATCATACTTTCTTGACTAATCCTGAGTTCCTTATTATGTATGAAAGCAGCAATAATAATTTCAAGCATCTTTGAAAAAGAAAAATTTAACTAATCACCTATGCACAAAGATTTGGCATGCTCTCACAGACAACACCGATATTTTTGAAGCCTTTCTACAATATAGTAATTTGAACATTGGATAACAGATGTTACCTAATGTTCCGGTTGTCTTTCAAACTCCTCAAGATAGAGACTCCTGGTCCCATTGAATACAAGATTTTGAAACCTGGCAGGAAGGACGGAAAGGAATTACCAATGCAATACGACTTGAAAGGAATAATTTTTTCCATCCTGTGCTATGGATATATCTCTTGCTAGTTCAGAAAAGTTCCACACTGCATTGAATCGACTAAAGAACAATAGAAACATTGTATCCTCCATGGCAAGGACCAATAGTAAATAATAGTAGTTATTTTAAATAGTTCTGATTAGAATACAATAAAAACACTAACACACCTACCAATATATGGGAAAGCCACTGGAGACAAGAAATCCCAACTGCAATACCAATCCACATGTACTCTATTAACCTTATCTACATACTTAAAAACTATCCACATTTGCAGAAACAACTAAAAGCATACGCTACATAAAAACATCCCCAATCTATGGAATAACCAAAACACATAAAAAAAACCATTAGCTCGTCCTATTATAGCCACATCTAAGAGTAATACTTTAAAGACTAAGCACCAATGGCTTCAAAACAACTAAAACGTCTCTAGGGCTCTATTCTACATCCCATTTAAAAATACAGATGATTTCATAACAAAACCATATTCTCAAACTCTAAAACACACACTTGTTAGTTACAAACGTTTGTGTCACTGTCACCTCTGTCCCCTTCCCTCACTTTTAGAGCTTTAACAAAATACATAAATGACAATAATATCACTCTTACATACCCCTTTTCTATTCTTAAATTATCCTACTCACATTACAACATAACTACTTTCAGTTCGACAAACTTTTTTAAAAACAAAAACACAAATTGAGTATGGGATCCCTCTCTCCCCCAGCTGTAGCGCAACAATATACGATGGAGTTACTAGAAGCACTTATTACAATCTTCCTCTAATCATTTCATTCTGGTTGCGTGTGGCGTTAGAGTATGCTTGATGACATCTTCGCTGCTGTACCTCAGCAACAAACCCACACACATTCAACTATATTAACACCCTTCACATGGACATACAATTCCCGCCATTGGAAACCTCTAACCCAGATACTTTTGCCTTTCTAGATACTCTAATTTCAGACGCATACAACTAAACCTCTTAACCTCTTTAACAGTTTACCAGAAAACCACAGTCCAATCCTTCCTACAACATGGTATTCATTCACACACATGCAACACAAAAATAGGTATACTTTCATCCCTATATATCTCCGTGCTTTTAAAATCTGCTCCCCTGCATTCTACATACAGAACACACAACTAAGATAAAAACACCGTTTTAAAATAAAAGATATTCTATGAACATTATTAACAGACACCTACAAAAAAAAACAAGAAAAAAATTTAAACCAAGACATATACCATACTGCAGTCTCTATACTACACATTAACACACATCACATAAAAAACATTTAACGCAAACCATATGTCTGATCCCTCTAGCAATATCTGTAATCAAGGAAAGTTTTAAAACCACCCCCTACAAAAAACTACAATCCCCCCCCTGTTATATACAAAATTCTCCTGCAACACTGTGCAATAGTAATTACGTGAAACCAAAGATTTCACACATAGGAAATCTATCAACAAAACCTGAACCCTTCGACACAGCATTATGGAAATTCAGCTCTTTACAGCACCATAGATTAACAAATAAAAACATCCAGTCCAACTCAATAATTATGACAGCAACATTAAAAAGATCCAAGATCAAAAAAGAAAATAAGGAAGCCTTTTGCACTCACAGATCTCCCCAATACAAAGATTTCTGAGAGTGCAAGATAGACTCAATACATAAATGAATTTAATGAACTTTCACCATTCACAAAGTCTGTTAGTTCTTCAACCAACTGATAAAGTTATTCAATACTTCCAAAATATTAAAAAGTTTTTTCTTTTTATTGTGAATTCAGACTTGAAAAAGGTTATTGTAATGAAGCTCAATCTAATTTGTTATTCAGTTTTTTAAAATGTTCTTTAAATAATTAGTGTTTATGAAATTGTGTCCGTGTCAATATAATCTCCAAAGCACTTAAGTACATCGATTATGAATAAATATATACCGGTATATATATATTATATATATATATATATATATATATTATATATATATATGATAAGTATATAATATAAACTATATATATAATATATTATATAATATAATATATATATATATATTATATATATATAATTAATATATATATATAATATATAGTATAATATAGGGTGTATATAAATTTATATAATATATATATATATATAATATAATATACTATAATATATAATATATATATATATTTATATATATTCCTGTATAAAGCATAGACCCTTCAGACTTATGCAAATTTCTGTAATTTAAACCATGATTTTTTATACTCAAGATGTATTTAAATTTCTTGAATTTGAAAATATGACATTTTTTTCATGTTTAAGTTAAAGTATAATATTTTGAGTCTCTAGTTTTAAGTATGGCAAAACGCCAATGTATTCTGGTACATTATTGCCTGTTCATTAATGGAGTGTTTTATGACAAAGAATTATAAATTATACGAAAAGTTTTAATGTAATTACAAATATATGGGTACGACATTCTGTTTCTTATATTGATGCAAAAGTTATTCTTAGTTTATATTTTACATATTTTCCCATTGGAAGTAATATCCCTGACATCAAATGTTTAACTTTTTAAATTTTTTATTTCTGTTTATTTATTTTATTTTTCAAAATATAGTTTTTTAGTTTTATTTACAGTTTTTTTCTAAGTTGATATGAATATAGCACAAACAATCTTACTTCCAGATGTTTTTGAATCCTTTCTACTGCAGCATCATTCAGAGGATTTGTTGAGCATTTTACAAAAGGATGAAGACCAAATACATTATTCTGTTAAAATAAAGTAATATATATATATATATATATATATAATATATAATAATATATATAGATCAGTATATATATATATATCTATATATTATATTATATAATATAATATATATTATATATATATAGTATATATATTTTTATAAAATTAAATAATGAAATTAGAAAAATATTTGGTTTCTAGTTATAAAAAAAAAAAATAAAATTTTTTATAAAAAAAAAATTAAAAAAATAGAAAAAAACAAACTTAATAAAATTAAAGGATTAAAAAATTTGAGTTTCGAGTTTAGAACACATACTTGTGCTATTAGTTACTCTAGTGTCAACTCTGTGTTGATGTAGAGATAACACTCTTGGCTCTTTTTGCTACTGGTAGAAATGGAGGGTTGTGAGAAGAAAAGCACTCTGGCAATAGGTGAATGGTGAACAGCGAGGGATTTCACATCTCATGCAAAAATATAGATAAGCGGATTAGAACATGCAAATGGTGATAATTTTTATCATTTTTAAAGCATGGGCATAAACAAGAAAGAAATTACCTTATAAAAGAACCGATATTGATTAAAGATTTACAAGAAAAAGCAAGGGACAAAAAAATATGTTTGGGATAAGCAATATATTAAAGAATTTTTTTTTAAGGTGGTACAAGAATAATATAATATATTTTTAATGTAAGTACAGAAAGTATATATTCATTATATACAGTCTGTATCATCAATTCACGCTGGTACAATTAATATATGGTCATTATATAAAATCTGTACCATGAAAGTGGTTATTATTTACATATTCTATTTGTGTATCAACTAGAATAGATATATTCACCTATGTCAGTTTCTTTATTTGTAGTTTTTATGAGTATCTTATTTACACACAAGCACTCACAGTTTTTCTCACTCAATTGCTGTGCACACACACTCGAAGCTTTTTCATAGAATGATTTAACTATACTTTTAAATTTTAATTTAGAATTAATTTGTAAGGAGTTGTTAGCTCCTGTTGATGTATAAAATATTGTGCTAGGGAATGGGATCCTAGTCCCTTTTGATTAGAATTGACTTGAATTGGTCATCGGGATCTTAGCCCTGTTTTAAATAGATGATTCTGAATTGGGCCCCTGGCCAGCTTTGAAATGTTATCAGAAGAATGCAGTAGAAGGGGCTCCCAGGCCCGTTTGAATTGCAGTTTCAGGAAGGGCTCCCTAGCCTGTTTAAAATGTTTTCAATAGATGGGCTCCCTGGCCCGTTCTTTAATGGGGCAATAGAATGGGCTCCCTAGCCTGTTTAAAAATTGTGGTCAATAGATGGCTCCGACTTGTTCTATTTGGAAAGTGGCAAGAGATGGCTCCCTGGCCCGCTCTTAGAAAGTGGCCAATAGATTGGGCTCCCTATATATCTTTTATATACTATAATATATTATATATATATTATATATATATATATAAGTATATATCAATATAATATATAATATATATATATATATATATATAATATAATGAAGCTAATAAAAATATACATATTATATATATATATATAAATATATATAGATAAGATATATATATTATTATATAGTATATATATATATTAATATATAATATATATAATATACATATAATAGTAGTAATAGAAGGGAGAGTAATGCAACATAGCTCGATACGATGAAATACCTTCCATCTTTTTAGATGGTTTGCCTTTCTCTTTCGAATTCATTTCTTCTCACACACTCGTCACCAGGCAACACCTACTTGACCGATTTCCACATATCATATATTTACAGTCATATAACTTTACATCCTCATACCCTCTTCTAGACAAATCTTACAGACATCAATAATAATAATCCCTGTGTGGGGGAGAATAGAATTGGCGCCACATTGTATGCCTTGGTGTAAGTAGAGATAGTATCGAAGGTAAAAGTATGATTGATTCTGTGGTTGGAAGAAGATGTTGAGTACTGGTGTCAGATTTAGAAGGTCAAGAGAGGATTAGGAATGTGGATTACAGATCATTATGTGTTCTAATTAAAATTAAGTTAGTGGGGCTTGGAGGAGAGGAAGGTGATAAGGAGGAAATGGTAGAATTAAGAGTGAGAAAGTTAGGTGAACAAGAGTAATAACGGATAAGTATCTAACTCATTTGCTTTACAATACTTATCTTCAATACTAAGCTTTTATCTATCTGAACAAATCTGGGGCAACATCTTTCGCCCAAGTAGTCCAAAATTAGTCGAGAATTAGCTAAAGTCAGAGAAGTAAGAATGTAACAGTGAGTTGGGGAGTGGAAGTAGGGTGATGGCAAGTCGGTTACAAAAGTAAAAGGAACACGTGGTTGAATGTCTAAAGGCTAATGATATAATCAAACAAAGAAAGAATGTTTGGAAGTATATAAGGAGGAAAAAGAATACTAAAAGGTGCAACGTAGGAGAAAACAAGAGGTGAAATGAACAGTTTGGAAGGGGTATGAATGGGGACTTATAAGGGCAATAGGAAGCTCTTCTGGAAGAAGCGCGAAAGGTTAAGAATAATAATAAGGGGAAACTTCCCTTGAATAATGATACGGATGGTGCTTTTGCTAAACTGATGAACATGAATGTGAGGGGAGTGTGGAAAGAACCACTTTGAGAATCTGTATAATATTAACAGTAATGAGGTGATAATGAATAGGTTGTGTGGGTTTGATGTGCAAGAATAGGAATATGTATTTTGGGGAGAGGTCATTAGTAAGGAGAGGTAATGGGGAGAAGTGAGAAAAGTTGAAGAATGGTAAATCTTGCACGGTACTATGATGAAATTACTACTGGTGAAATGATTAAGAGCGGGGCGAGATGGTGATTGATGGATTTGGAAGAGTTGTGAAATAAAGCGTTATGGAGGGTAGTTCAAGGGATTGTGAGGAGAGCAGCTAATAGGTAACCCCTTATAAAGGGTAAGGGAAAAAGGGGAACTGTAGAAATATATAGGGGAATAAGTTATTGAGTGTTTGACAGGAACGGTATATGTGGATTTTGGTGAGAAACAGTGCGTCGATGACTGAAGACTGATTGGTTGCAGAACCAAGGTCGTTAGGAGTGGTAAGAGGAATTGTGGACAAATCTTTACATTGAATCAAATGATTGAGAAATGAGGAGAAGAAGAATAAATATAGTTAGTTTATGGATTTGCAACAGGCCGATGATAGGATTAATAGGGAAGCTAATGGCAGGTGTTAGTGATTATGGTGTTGGTGGTAGGCTTCTGAGAATGGAAATCAAAAGTATGTATGACGATAGCCAAGCGTGTGTAAGAATAAGTGGTGTCAATGGTGATTGGTTAAGATTAATAGCGGTGGGACAGGGTGTGTTATGTCTTCCTGGTTATCAATTTGTATATGGAGTTGGTTATGAAAAATTAGAGGTGGAGGAGGCAGGAAATGGTGTTAGAATGATTGGAGAATGGAGATGAGTGGAGGGTGCTACCTATTATAAGTGCGAATGAGTTTGTTTCGTGTTTTCGTAATCTCTGAAGACGAGTTTGAGAGGTTTGGTGGAGAGATTTGCAGGGTATGTAAATCACGGAGGGTTGAAAAGTAAACCGAGAAGAGAGTAAGTTATGGATTTGTGAGTGGGACAAGTCCTCAGTGTGAAGTTATGTTTAGATGGTGAGCAGTTGGAACAAGTGTCGGAGTTAAATATTTAGGGTATCTGGTTGGATAGAAGTGGAAACGGTATAGATGCAGAGGTGAGTAGGAAAGTTGTGAATGGGGAAGTGGTGGCTGGTGCAATTAATCGTTGGGTGAATGTAAAGGGACTAAGTCTGAGTGCGCTAGAGTCTTACATGAGGGTAGGTTGTTACCTGTGTAATTGTATGGTAGTGGAGACTATGGTCCCTGGAAATAAGAATGTAATAGATCTAAAGTGTCAATGTGTTCATGAGGACATCTTTAGGGGCAATGTCTAGGTGTGAGAATGAATTAATTAAAATGAGGAATGAACTATTAGAGAGTTTTGTGTGGTTCGAAGAAAGGGGTAAATGAGAAGAATAAAATGAAAGTAGTTTGAGATGGTTTGGCTCATGTGGAAAGGATGAAGGATAGTTTGTTAAGCGTATGTATAGTGGATGTGTGGTTTTTTTTTTTGGTTTTTTTTTTTTTGGGGGGGGGAAAGACCGAAACCGCCCCCTTGGGGGGAAAAAATAGACCCCCCCCGAAAAAAGGAAAAAATAAAGAAAAAAAAAAGGGTGGGGGATTGAGTCGGTGACGAATGTCTGAAGGAGAGAAATGTTAGTTTGGTCAGAGGGCGAGAATAAAGGTGGCATATAGCGAGAGATAGCGGGGTTTTTGTATGGGGCAATGTTTGGCCCCATAACTCTGGCCAAGAATGAACCTTACATTGACGATTTCACCATAGTGAGGGGTCGCGTCGCGGTTCCCATGAAAGGCTAGGGTTGATTTTCTGTCTGTGACGGAGTTTTCACTAAAATGGTACAGGAGGGGGCGGTAAGGCTGGGCTTTCTTGTCGACATTTGTCATATTCTCCTACTGCTTTTCTTTTCCGAAATGCTCTGTAGCGCCCTTACTCCCAATCTGGGAATAAAAGGTAAGGTAAAGAAAGGAAAGCATAATATTATACTATATATACTATATTATATAATATATATTATCAATATATTAAGATTATTATATATATATTATATTATATATTATATATATATATATCTTATATTATAATATATATATGAAATATATATATATATATATATATATAGATTTTTCAAAAATATTATTTTTAATATTCTCCAAACAAGGAAAGGAGCTACAGGGAGTAATCATCCGGTTTATCGGCTGGATAACAATGATAATCTGGCCAAGATACTGGATATCAAAAACTTGCCTGGAACTGGATAGTTGCGATATCTGGCCATCTAGATATATCATATATATATATATATAATATATAATATATAATATATATAATATAATATATATAATATATACGTATATATATATATCATAAATAATAATATATATATATATATAAATCTATTATATATAGTATAAAATATATAATATATATATATAAATATATATATATTAATATATAATATATATATATATATAATAATTATAATTATATTATATATATAATATATTCACAGAGCTATGTTTCTTCACTCTTTTATATGTACCCATTTAGTTACAGTAGCACCCTTAGTTTAATCAACATTTTTGAAAATTAAATACACGAGTAATATAAAACATTTGTTATTATTAATTATGTAAAACAATATTAGATTCCTCCTCCTGAAGCTTCTAGCTTTCACAGAGATTCTCCCTGCCTCTGTCGGGAATCTTCGGAAGAGCTCTTCCGAAGATTCCCGACAGAGGCAGGGAGAATCTCTGCGAAAGCTAGAAGCTTCAGGAGAGAATCTAATATTGTTTTACATAATTTAAAATAATATTTTTTTGTTACTCAGTGTATTTTATTTAATTTTCAAGAAAGGTAATAACCACCTAACATATGCACCACACATTAAGCTCCAGAAAACGACTTGTTATCACGTGCTTGACCTATTGTACGTTTCTCTGCCTCAAATCTGAGGTCTGATCGCAAGTTCAATTTTTGCGTCCCCACAAGCCCAAATTCGACGTGAAGTTGGATCATAGTAGGTTCGTAATTAAGGTCAGGCCTCCCAATACTACAGCCGGTGTAGATCCATCAAAACAAGGTGATTGGTATTTCTACTGGATGCCTTCGAAATCGTCCCCCGTCGGTGCACCTTGAGTTGAATCAGATGTGATGTGCCACTCTCTCTTCGAAGGGAATACATCATGTACACAAGTTATCTATTGCTTTCAAACCCTAATACCATCTGCTTTGACACCAATTTTGCGAGAGATACCTCAGAATCTTTACTTGCCATTTGCATACACTGTTTATAACATCCTTTACTTCGTTAACATCCCTTTGCAAAAGGTGCTTCCGTTCTCTTATAATTGAAGGGTATACACTTGGATGTTCTCTTCCTCCAAACATTTTGCTGGCTGACCTCGTCTCCTTCCAATCGTAGCCACCCCTCCTGCGCCTTTGTATAGCATCATTCCTGTCTCATTTGCAGTTAGGGTGGATTTACTCCATTGCTTAGGGGTTGCTGCAGTAGCTCCTACTTCTACCCCGGTTATGCCTGTAAATGTGGCATCATAATATTTATAGTGTATTTCCATTTATGCTCTTTATTATTATTTATCAGCATAAATTTCTTCCCCACGCTGCTAATCAGTTTTTTTAGAGATTATAGTAAGTAGGGCCACTTTTCAGATTTATCTTATTTTGTGAAGTGGACCACATTTATTTATTTGTCCCTTCACCACATCTCCGTCAATCTCTCTGGATTCCTTGTGGACAAGGAATTAACACCTCAGTAAAAGTAAGATATTACTTTTACTATGTTCATACACTTAATGTCTTTATAATTTTAGAGGTGTGTGTGCTCCAGTTGAGATTTCTGTATGGTTTGGCTTATGGCTTCTCTATTTTCACAGTTCATCAACAGTTCTCGTCGTTTATCCGTCAAGACTGCCCTTCAAAACAACCTTGTGGAAGGTAATGATACAATCCCAAGGTGAGTTGAAGCCAGCTAATATCCTTTTTATTTTCTGTCATGAGCACAACTTTTACAATAATGCTATTTTATTTTACCAGGTTCTAGTACTGGGGCTATCGTCTCTAGTACAGGGCTATCGTCTCCATTCTAGTACTGGGGCTATCGTCTCCATTCTAGTACGGGCTATCGTCCCATTTTAGTGCCGGGCATCTTGCCTATTTGAATGCGGTGCATTCACTGAGCCAACTGAGCGTAATTGATATAGCAACCTCCAGCCAGCCATTCAATTCACGCACTGGAGTGCTGTTCATCAACCACAAAAGTTGATGTTGATGCTTTAATATTTGCAATCCGTGTACTGCACACACACATATCAGTTCTTGTCCGGTTGTAAATATATCCTCTGAACGAAATTTAAGCGGAATTAATTGATACTGACTTGACAGACTTCAACTAACGATCTTAGGTTGGGTCTAGACACATAAAACCGATGGATAACAGATACTGCAGAAAATAGGAATCAACCATTTAGATAACCTCCCCTTATTTAAGAATATATTAAACGTTGGTTTAACGTTTTTTTATTTCCCGGATCATCAAACCTACCTGTTCCATTCAAGGAGGATCGTCAGCATCACTTACTAAAAATTATACATCGAAGGTTCATTTTGCGGAAGCCCAATTGAGGAGTGTTCAGTATAAAGTAGTTACCCTTAGGAGATTCATAATTCATCACCATTAACAGCGGTTAAGGTAGATAAATATTACTTATGAGTATTCTTTCAGACTAACCCTTATACCACCTTGTCCGCCAACAGTAACAGTATGTACTCAATGACTAAATTTCTTTTCTTTTTCTATTAGGAATAATCATTATTACTGACAGTTCCTTTCAGTCTCTGATTTTCGACGCTGTATTAGTTCTGATGCTCACTTTCTGATTATTGGGTGTTTGGGACTCCTCGTCGTTAATATCCGGTCTCTTTCCATTAACCTCCCTAACATACCTGTTAATTTAGTTGCGCCCGAACGAGGAGCTGCCATTTGTATTCTAGCACCTTAAGTAAGGTTAATCTTTTAACTTCTTTAAAATTTATCCTTTAATTCAATTCCAATTCGAAAATTCCGCAAAAACAGTTCTACCATTCAAGTCAAGTCAAGAGACTAGATACAGTTGTAGTTTCATACAAACTTAACCTCCTTTTTCCTGCAGCGCTCTTCCTACTTCTATATTTAAATTTGTATATTTTGTTTTTTTGAATTAGTATATTTTTGTATAATTGATATAATTAAATTTCATGTATTAATCTAATGACACGTCTTGAAAACGATGGTTTTCAGAGCTTGGGGTGTGAGGTGGAGTG